>JAKUCM010004038.1:0-96117 GCA_023374145.1 Lepidium sativum
ATGCAAGATGAGAATTTCAACATTTTTCCTATGGCTTTTGGTGTGGTTGATACAAAAAATGATGAATCTTGGGAATGGTTTTTTAGACAACTCAACTGCATTATTACGGATGATCAAGAGTTAGCCATCATTTCAGATAAGCATATATCAATAGCCAAGGCAATAACCAAAGTTTATCCGCTTGCCTCTCGGGGGGTTTGCACTTACCATCTAAGAAAAAATATTTTGACAAATTTCAAAGGAGGAGAGTCCTTTAAACTGTTTAAGAAGGTTGCAACTGCATATAGGCGTGATGAGTTTGATGCAATATTCGGCGAAATAGAGTGACTAGATCGAAGGCTGTATGAGTATTTGTTAAAGGCAAATGTTCTTTTGTGGAGCCGTGCACATTTTCCAGGGAATATATACAATTTCACCACGTCAAACATTGCAAAATCTATCAATCATGCGTTAACTGAAGCTCGAACATTCCCTATTGTGCAACTTGTAGATTCCATAAGGGCAATACTAACAAGATGGTTCTCAAAGAAGAGGGCAAAATCGGCGATTACACCGATAATTTTCACCTCTGCAATCGAAAACCTTCTTAAGGTATCACTTTGGTAAAGCTTGGCTGACTTGCCTGAGTTAGGCTTTAGTAAGAATAAAGCTCATACAAGATCAATCACAAATTGGCGGACCTTGGCTGGCCATGTTTGATCTTGTAGATTGATCTTGTTTTTCTCATTTAGCCATGCAGAATAAACTCCCATATTCCACACAATACAATGTGCAAAACATTGACGAGCATCAAGCTGTTGGCACATTTCGGCCTCATCATATTTGCTTAATTTGACAGAGAAAACATGCTCTTGCAAAAGGTTTGACGTGGACAAAATACCTTGTGTACATGACTTAGCCGTAGCAGAAGCATGGCAACATTCAAAGATCGACCTCTAAATGTGTGATGCCAAGAGATGCAACACTTCCAATACCCGAAGAGGTGTCGGTTAAAGTTCGTGTACCTCCTATTGTACGTAACCAACTCGGTCGGCCAAAGAACTCGCAGCTGAAAGGTTGGTTTGAGTGCTCATTAGAGGCAAAAAATCCAAAGGAAAAAGACTACTTGTTCGCGATGTAACGATGTGGGACACACCATTCAGACATGTAGTGCAGACATCCAATCTTAAAAGTTTCACCAAACTATATTATACAATATTATTTCTTAAATATACATTGTAGAGTTGATTGTAGAGTAATATTTGCCATGTCGAATTAGCTTAAACTAACATCAAAATTGGACGCGTGTAAGCACAACCAAAATAAACCAAACTCTGCCACGGTGTGGCAGAGTTTGACAGATCTTGGCTGACTATTCGGAAGACCAGCCAATGTCCGCCAACCTATGGCGGATCTTGGTGCTGACATTGGCTGATCGGCTTACAAAACTTACAAAGCATAGCCAATATCCGCCATCATGTGACTGAGTTTGGTTAAGCTTACTTTGACTAAATTGTATACAAAGATAATTGATGTATGTTAATTGGAAAAAATTTAATACAATGATTAAAATTAATTGAAGCCATACACAAAAATTAAAATTTGGGAATACAATGGAAATTGAAAATTAAAGGAACTAGTTAATGCAATATACACAGTTAATTACAAAGTTAATTAAAGTAAAGTCATATACACAACCATAAACAAAGTTAATTCTTAATTAACTATACATATATATAATGTTAATTTAAGCCATATACACATATAATTATTTCCACTTCAAAAATACCCCTTGTGACGCGGTAATTAGCACTTGCTTATCGACATTTTCAAACCGCGGGTAAGAATTTGTGCATGAAATCATCTCTGGAAGTGGGAGCTCATCCATGACCTTAAGGGCGAATATCAGGCGGAGAAAAGGGACGAACTTATCGTCTAATCCACTAAAGCCCTGTTCAAGGGCTAAGCACTCAAATAACTTGAGTGTGTATATCCCACAGTCGTACGATTGTTTGTTGCCTTTGGACTCTGCAGATAGGTATCATCCTAGAGTACGGCTTATGTGCAGAAAAACATAAAAAACAATATCAGCCACGATAAGCCGGCGAACAACCAATCACAGCCAAGCTCAGCCATGATCAGCTAAGCTCAGCCAAGCTTAGCCAAAATCAGCCAACAAAAACCAATATAAACCATACCTCACATAATCCATCAGTACTTGATGCGGCACAGTCGAGGTTGAAGGATCGTAGATTTTGGCAGTCTCCAACAGTAAATCGATCTCCAAGGTTACCCAGTGGATGTTGTTGATGTTATGACATACGTACAAGGTATCCATATCTCGATACCACTGCTTGTATGTAGGAAACCATATAGGGGATTTACCGGCATACATTTCCCGCATAAATTCTTCAAACATATACTTATGCGGGTTTGCCGCAAAGGCCTCGTACTTCAAACACTAGTAGACGCATAATGAAGGGTCCATGAAGGCTATCTGATCACTCTTGTACGGAGTTGGAGTCTGCATATTTCCTCTAGGAAATATATTCATAGTGCTACTCATATGCTACAGAACAAAATGTAAATTATAATCACAACCAAAGTTTGCCAAAAATCAGCAAAAGTAAGCCAAAGTTAGCCAAATGTAACTTAGAAACTTAGCAAATATGTTAACCAGCCGTAGTAGTCTTGTGGCCACATAGGTCTAGGCATCATCAACTGGCAATAAAACTCAGCTAATGGAATGATGTCATCCACCGAGTATCCTTATAAATGTCGGAGGTTAGAAAACACCACACAAAAATAGTACAATAAAGAAGTTATATAACTCGAACTTACAATTCACGCCTGACTAAATTACGCAGCTGCTTCAATTTGGACTTATCATTGGCACGAAAGTATCTAATGAGGTAGGCGCATGCGCTAAGTCGTCCATGAAGCACCTAACTACAGAGCTGTCTTCGAATGGTAATTTCTAAATTTAACACAAAACATATGTTAAATAGCAGCCAACCTCAGCCACGTCACCGAATGACAGCCAACATTAGCCAACGTCAGCCACAACAAGCATGGTCAAACAAACTACCTGGTATGTAGTGAGATTACGTTGTCTTAATCTCCTAGGCATAACGTCCTCCATATATATCAATTCCTTGCCTTTAGCGATTGCTTTGTTCAGAATCTGACATTCGTCTTCACCTTGCATTTTCTTCTCTTGTGTTGCCCCCAAATCCAAAGTAGGAGTTTGTGAAGGTTGCAATTGACTACTAACTTCAGGGCTTCTGGGGACAACATGTCTGACGTTTCCTGCTTCTCAAACATCCATTCCTTCTGCAAACAATAACAATGTGAGGACAACACAATTTAAGTCTACCAAAGTACTTCCAAAAATTTAAGAACAATATAACAACCTTTTGATTGTGAGGAAGCTGTAAGGCTGGGGAAAGAGAAGATTTTTTCTCCTCAGAATTATGTTCTTCCTACAAGACAGAAGATAAAAAATATTAGCACAAAGTCACTAGCCAAGGTCAGCCAAAGTTAGACTACCTAATAAACATTAGTCAGCTAACGTCAGCCAAGCTTAGCTAAAGTCAGCCAGGCTAAACCACATGTAAGTAAATCAACCTAATAGTCATATCTTATGTACATGTACATTGGTAGATGTTGGGGAAGGTTGTGAGGTTTTCTGCTCCTTAGATATTCTTTCCTTCTAGAAACAAAACGTGCTAGAGTTAGTACAACTCGCATAGCTAATATACCATTTGCCAAATTCAGCCAAAGTGGGCCTACCTAACTGAACATTAGCCAACGTCAGCCAAGCTTAATCGACATGTTGTACAGCATTAGCCAAAGTCAGCCAAGCTAAACCACACGTAAGTAAATCAACCTAATAGTCATATCTTATGTACATGTACATTGGTAGATGTTGGGGAAGGTTGTGAGGTTTGCTGCTCCTTAGATATTCTTTCCTCTAGAAAGAAAACGTGCTAGAGTTAGTACAACTCAAATAGCTAATATAACATTAGCCAAATTCAGCCAAAGTGAGTCTAGCTAACTGAACATTATCCGACGTCAGCCAAGCTTAATCCACACGTTGTACAACATTAGCCAAAGTTAGCCAAGCTTCACCACATGTTGTAAATCAAATTAATGTCATATTTAACGTACCTGTACATTGTCAGATGTTGGGAAGGTTGGGAGGGTTGCTGCTCCTTAGATATTCTTTCATTCTGGAAAGAAAACGTGCTAGAGTTAGTACAACTCGAATAGCTAATGTAACATTAGCCAAATTCAGCCAAAGTAAGCCTAGCTAACTGAACATTAGCCAACGTCAGCCAAGCTTAATCCACACGTTGTACAACATTAGCCAAAGTCAGCCAAGCTTCACCAGACATTGTAAATCAAATTAATAGTTATATTTCACATACCTTTACATTGTCAGATGCTGGGAAAGGTTGGGAGGGTTGTTGTTCCTTACATATCATTTCCTTCTGAAAAGAAAATGTGATATAGTTAGTACAACTCTATCAGCTCATATATTGTTACATTTATTAATGTCCGCTCATATACATAGTAAGAACATGGTGTGGTTCTTGATTATTTTGTATAGTATACATCAACAAAGTCTGCCACAAAGTTTACAAAGAACATGTTGTGGTTCTTGATTATTGTGTATAGTACACATACATTGAGTCCTCGAAACTTAGTCCCTCTCATAATCAAATACACTTTTACGTACCATTTTTTGAGAGCTTGAGGCTTCACTTCTAGGAGTCTAACTTTCATTCACAGGAGACTTCTAAGGCTCTTCCAATGTCATCACCACCTCTGTTGGTATTGACTCTATCAGCTTAACGAGGCGTTCATAGATCGAGTTCTGTTGTAACATGGCTTCCTCAAGCCTACGAAGCCAATCATCCGTCACCGCTTATATACTCTGTGCTCTTATAGCCTTGGAAGCCGTTGACGTGTTGAATTGATAAAATCTCATCACATCAAAAGCCTCCTTCATGGACTGAAGGATGTTTGGCATAATCTTCTTCGATTCCCCTTCTTCTTTGGCCTCAAATTCCTTCTTTCATTTCCTCTTAAATCTTTGCTTTTCATTTTCTTTGGCCGCCTTCTGAAATTCTGTCAAAGTCATATCAGAATCCTTTGCCTTTGGACTCTCATGAGACTTCTTCTTCGATTCCTTTGGCGCTTTTGGAATTGTTTGTTTCTTCTTAGCCACCTTATGAGCACTCCTAGCCTTCTTAGAACTTCCGAGCTCACTTTGTAACTCATCAACCTTCCTTTTTGCAGAGGTTGGGATAATCCATAACGTCCCATCTAGAATGTCTCTGATGATTCTGTCAACTTTGGGATCCTGATATTTCAAAGGCCACTCAGGTATATGTCAACATAAGACTTTTGAATAAGGTGCACCACATTCACCTACAAAATTAGCCAGACAAAGTCAGCCAAACTAAAAAGACGTTAAACATTATCCAAACAACATTAGCCAAAATTAGCCAAAAAAAAACAATAGCCAAACATCATCCAAAGTCACCCAAAGTAAGCCAACGTCAGCCAAAGTCTCTTTTACTTTGGCTGACGTTGGCTGACTTTGGCTGACTTTGGATGATGATATTATCAATGAATTAAGCTTACTTTGTCGTTTCCGGATGTCATCTTATCAGACTCGAAGACATCTTCCATAGCTATACGACGACAACTACGCGAAGTCCATCATAAAAGTGGAATCAGGCCAGCTACTTTACATCCACACATTAAACCTAGATGTGGGATAAACTCATACGTCCATATAAGAAGCACATGCACACTCAACCTCGTTGTTCCCATTGAGGCACCAAAGATCGACTTCAAGATGGACTGAAATGCAACTCTCCCCCAAAGATGCCTCTCATATCTTTCCGGATCCATCACCAATTTAGCATAGAAAAATAGGATCCTAATATTCTTGTGTAGACCAAATACTAGACAATATAACACCACCAGCAACCCAACCATCTTCTTCTTGGCAAGAGACCAGTCATTGCATCCTATTAATACCCTTTCAAGCTCTGCCCATGTTGGACCATCACCATGGTTTAAACCCATGTCAGCCCATAACTCTCTTGAAGCTAAGTTTGCATCATTAGCTTCAGGCAACCCACAGTTCATTTGCGTGATGTGGTGAAACTAATGCAGAGAAAATCTCATTGTCTAACCATCAGCCAACACCCACACCTCATTAACATTAGGTGTGTGAAGCATATTACCAAACAAGTGTTCCACATGTTTGCTGATCCATGAGAACCCTGTGCCGGCAAACTAAAGTATAATCCCAAGCTCATAATTCTTCTCTATCTCATCGTAAGCATCACCGCCAATAAGACCCCTCCGCTATATTATCTTCTTCAAATTGCAGTAGTGGATGATGGTTCGGGTCCACAACGGGATTTTTCCTAATCCAACAGCCCTCGCATGGTACTTCTCCTCGTTATCCCCCATATCTGTGAAAAATAAACAAGAAAATTGTTAATCAACCAAAATCTACCAAAGTCCTCCAGACTGCCAGACGATGAAACAAAGTCTGCCAGACAAAACAAAGTTTGTCAAACGATGAAACAAAATCCGCCAGAGAAAATAAAGTCTGCCAGACGATGAAACAAAGTCCGCCAGACAAACAAAGTCTGCTAGACTAAGAAACAAAGTCCGCCAGACAAAACAAAGTCTGCCAAAGAGTATGGTAGACTATAACCAAAGTCTACCAAAAAAACAAAATCTACAAGGAAAACGTGAAATGTGAAATAATGTAAACTTTCGAAAATTTCTCTAGACCTAGAAAATTTCTCGAACTTTCGAAATTGAAGATTTGAGCTTTCAAAATCCGTAAGCATATGCTACATTACCTTCCAGGGAGATGATAAAGATGATAAAGACGAAGAAACGAGATAAAATAAAGTCCGCCAGACAAAACAAAGTCTGCCAAAGAGTATGGTAGACTATAACCAAAGTCTACCAAAAAAACAAAATCTACAAGGAAAACGTGAAACGTGAAAAAACGTAAACTTTCGAAAATTTCTCTAAACCTAGAAAATTTCTTGAACTTTCGAAATATAAGATTTGAGCTTTCAAAATCCGTAAGCATATGCTACATTACCTTTCAAGGAGATGATAAAGATGATGAAGACGAATAAACGAGATAAAATGTGTATTTAAAGAGAAAAAAATCTCCGAAAAGTAGACAAAAGAGACGAAGAAGATGAAGAAGACGATGACGATGAAGATGACGAAAACGATGAAGATGAAAGACGAAGATGAAGATGAAAGACGGAGTAGAAGTTGAGAGAGAAAAAGACGATAAGATTTGAAAAAGAAGAAGAAGTGTAACTGTTAACTTCTTCTTTCTTTTTCTTTTGTTTCAATTTTTTAAGTGGTACAATAGTAAATAAGATAAAAATCTGTATCTTTAATGACATTTCCCACATTTTTTTTTCCAAAATTTTGAAGACTATTTCAATAATTAGTATATAAGTGTAAACTATTTCAGTCATTCTTTCTATATTCTTTCTATATTAAAAGATGGTTTATTTTTGTTTTCTCTGAATATATCACGTTCGCTTTAATAGAAGTTTCATCTGCAGTATGATATTTGTGAATGTCCCAAGAACTAATTATCATTTATACACAGTTTGTGGTCAGATAGTAATGGATTACGGCTGTAAGTATCATCATTTCGAATTGAGCTACATCTGAAGTATTGGTAGTTCTTTGAGAGCGATCAATCGTTAATGGGTAGCAAGCATACGTTACCGGTCAAGATCCCAGCAGACCACGGTCGTATGCTGTCAATATAAATTACTGACTAGTCTAAATCCATTTTGGTAGTGGTCAGAAAATCTGGATTAACAAAAAAATTTTATTCACACACTCTTCACTTATTTAGATCAAATTGTATATATTGTATTTATCTTTTTAAAATTATCTAACTGCAATAGAATCACTAATCAATACTATTTCTATTGCACAAAGTTTGACTTTCTCAATAGTGCAATTATAAATTTTTAGTCATTTAATCTTTTTTTCTTTACTTTAATCAATAAAAAATTTAAAATTAATGAAAAAACATTATTTATTACTTGTTATATATTGAAATATGTGCCAGAGACAAATAAATCAGTAAAAATGTTTATTTTACAAATTTTTAGATATACAATTTCTGTCTTTAATTTGATTTTTTGTTTAGAAATTAAATTTTGATTATAAATCAAATTTTATAGATTTAAGTGTTGAAAAAGATAAACATAACAAAATACACTAAGTAGAGTTGCATGTACATGCATTTTACACCTTCTCTCTAGCATTTAATCAGTTTTGTTTTAAGAAAATTAATATACATTCTACCATAAATACATTACATATAGTACAGAAAATCAATATTCCGGAAACAAAAAAACTCATAAAAATAGACTTATTATAACGGAGGAAATATTAACCTTCGGACGACTTTTCGTTACAAAACTTTTTTGGTTAAAACTTATGGCTAACCATTCGCTTTCAAACAGTTTTTGTTCAATTGATTATTTTTTTCCAAGTTTAAACGGCATCACTCATCACACCTATTATTTTTATTTTTAACAATTAAATTCACAATCTTCAAGTTTGATATATAGTATTTTTTTCTCCAAATCTTGCACAATATTTAATGGTGTTACTTGATTTTCTAAAATTGAACTCTAATAAAAAAATTGTAGATATGAACATTAAAAATTGTAGATATGTAATAATGCACCAAACATCAAAAAATAAAAATAATGCACCAGCAATGTTTTGGGTGTGGTTTGAAACCTTCTAAACCGACCTGCTATGTCTTACCGTGCAAGCGGATGTATATGTTTTATGTATATATTTTAATAGAGTGACACATTTTTTTTAATAATGTAACTTTTTAATAAACTTAAAAAAAATAATTAATAATGACTTAAACTTTATTCAATTTTTATTCCGAATTCCATTGGTATTACAACTACGAACAAAAGAAAAAAAACCCACAACTCAAATTTCAGAGTTTTTATTCTTAATATCTACCTACTTGATGTCCCTGAGTGCCTCCATGCTTCTCCTGTTAAATTACAAAAAGCAGAGAGCATGAATATCACTAACTATGGACATATATATACATATATAGTGTCTAGATATAAATGTTCAAAAGTGTAATTATTCTTGCATACATATTATTGTTTAGAGAATTTGATATGATAGTCAGTTGCAGGAAAGAGTAGGAATATTGCAGCGAGAAGGAAGCCTAGAGGCAATACGAAACGTGTTACAAATGCATTCATTAGGCACAGCCGCAAGAGCATTGCAACATTCTGTACTCGGGTTCGTCATGTCTGCTCCTGGAACTACAAACTCACCACACGCGTTTAATCCACTCAGCTGCGCATTGCAGCTCTGTCCATCCACCATCCTCGCTGCCACCACCATCACCAGAACCACCATCACTGTAGTCACCTTCATGATTGACTTGGATGAGCTGAATGAGGCTGCCATTTTCTTCTACTCTATGTTGTGATGAAAATATGTTAGAGAATGTGGATTCTTTGTTATATCTATTTAAGGGTTTTGTTTATATTTATATAGAGTTGAGGAGGACACGACTGATATATGGTGAAAGAAGGTTTAGGTTCATAGTTTGTGAGCTACCTAACGAGAGAGATCACGCTAAGCTGCACCTTTTTTGGTATGGGAGTGTAGAGAAATATGTACGCTTAGGATTCGTTAACGTATTGATATTCATGTACATAGATACGTTTGCTTATATTGATTTTTTTTAGACATTTGTTTGCTCAAATTTTGTAAGTCTGACAAGTTTACAAAAATGTAATACTTTTTCTTATGATTATACGGTAGAGGCATAAGCCTGGGCACAAGATAACCTACGTGTTACACAAGGAAAAATCTAAATTGTATATATGTAAGTAATTAAATCTACATGGGCTGATATGACCCAATACCCTCCCTTCAAGTTGGAATGCGGAGGTCACAAACACACAACTTGCGCAAAAACCCAGTAGAACTCCTTGCAGCCAAGAGCATTAGTGAAGATATCAACTAATTGTTCAGTGGTGTAGGAGCTATAATGCCTCTCTGACAATAGTCCAAATCCACATGTTTTCTGCGCTCATGGAACACCGAATTAGCACTAAGATATAGAGCATACATACTGTCCACAATGGAGTGTTACTGGAGCAGTGCAGTCTACGCCTAAGCCAGTGAGTAGCTGGCGCAAACCAAAATATCTCACTAATTGTGTCCGACAGAATTTGGCCTGTGGCAAAGCACCGGTCTCACCACGAACTGCGTCACGCCAACGTACATCTTGAACAACTTCTTGGTACGAGCTAGGAATGGCCCATGCTGTAATGGAAGCCAAAAGAGCTTGATAATGAAGGGATTAGAACAATCACGTAATCCTCTATTGAATACCAAGTAGAATCACGACTCTGGCCCAAAAGCAGAATGAGCCCACTCCAACTCTTCAACGGTCATTTAAGTTTTTTGCAGCAAAGATCAGGACTGAAAAAGCAAGCAGCTTAACGGCAAGAGAGAGAGAGAGTACAATCCCTCAGCTGGCAAATCAAAACCAGGAACGCATTCGAAGCGTTAACTACAATATATAGAAAACTAGGTTTTTTTTTTTGGTTAAGAACCCCTAAGGGTTCTTATCATTAATCATGCTCATGCTCTTAGTCTCTTGACTTAGTTTTTGTTTTGAATCTTTGTTTCTTAGATTTAATCCTTGTGGTTATTAGGTTTTCTCCTTTTATCTCCTATTTGTGTTTTGGTTATTTCCCTCAGCGTTACCAGGTGTTTTATTCCATCCCTAGGATAAGAATCCATTTGTTGCAGTTCTGGTGTAATCATCTCGACGGTTTTTTTAATTCATATATATATATATGTTTTGAGAATTTTTTTTTTTTGAGTTTTTGGGTTCATGGAAAATTAAGTGTGATTGAAAATTCTTCAATTTGAAATCGGTAAATTTTCCGGAGCTGATAACCATAGTTTAACGGTTACCCACAACAAGCCAATGTACATGAATAAATCCAATATGATCATGGTATAACCTCAATTACAAGAGATCAAAACATCAACTAACACTCGTTTCAGCCGCTCCCTGGAACAGAGAAAGAATCACTTAATATTGACGACTCAACCATAATCTTCACCCTCAAGCTCTCTATCTCTCTTCAATGACAACAATGGTGTATCAGCTCTATCTCTCTCTCTCTCTCTCACAAATTATGTTACATAAGTACCATTTTATTCCCACACTAGGATTATTCCCTTGATTGTTTTTAAACCGTGTCCATTTTGATTATTAGACCCGTGTTAATAATTTGAAATATTGTTTTTGGGATGTTGTTTTAGAGACCCAAAACCTGAACCAATCTGTCAACACAGGTCTAACAACCTAAATAAACACGTTTAAAAACATCCAAATAAGTCTCCATTCTATGCACTCGAAAACCGAATCCAAACCAAAACCAAATCAAGAACCAATTTTTAGAAAATTTCTATTAACTTTTTGAAATTTTGAATTTTTATATAATAAATATCAAAATCTGAACTCCATGTATAACAAACAAACCAAACCATATCCAGTAAATAAAAAATCCAAATAAGATATATGCAAAACTTCCTAAGTTTTGATGATCAGGATGATAGATGAATTCATAATAATGTATACGTTAATATATTAAGGTATTAGAGGTAGGAAAATAAATAAAACTACCACAGATTTTGAATTAAAGCATTATAATGTATACTAAGTCATCATAATCTATACGTAAGATTAAGTTCCTTTTTCAAAAGCTTTTTGTTTAAATTATTATTAATTTTAAATTTTAATATAAAAATTATAATGAAACATATCTTAAGTCTGCTTAGGAGAAGGTATGAAGTGAAAAGTTTTCTCTTTCCGGCACGAATTCATAGAGAAAGCTTTTTCAAAATTTCTTTCTCTTTGCGGCACAAGAAACCCTCTAAACCTAAACCTAACGAAGATGAGTTGAGAGAAGCACCCATATTTGGCAAAGTTTCTTCCATCTTCATCCCCAAGTTTGCTGTTCCAAAGGATCTTCTCGCCGTTTTGACTCCAAGATGGTTATCTCAGTTACCGTGAAAGACTTATTTTGAGTTTACTCGGCTTCTACAACCTTTAGTGAATGTATCTAAGGGTTTGTTTTGATCTTTTCACTTAAAGCTCTGTTTTATGAGAGCGCTCTCACCATGTGTGATGAACTATACCAAGAATGGATATTCTTTGGTAAAGGCAACTAGATTCTCAGTTTCCTCCTAATTTCTTCTACTTAAATATCCATGGTGTCGGCTGTCTTGTAGTCAAGCCTTGAAGTCAACCTACAAGTACTAAATATAGCGGCTGCAACATCTGATATAGTGGAAATTGAAAGCTAAAATTTCTTAGAGAATATCCACAGTGAGAGTCCCCTCCTTTGACTCCACAACCCTTACTGAGAAACACAAGTTTACACTGATTGGTCGTGTAACCAACGCAAAGCAGCAGAGAATATGGTCCCGGATTCCGTTCCTCTCGGAGCATTGGAGAACATCTGGAAAGCGATAGGTGTGGACCTGGGACAAGGAAAATTCACCTTTCAGTTCAAGAATGAAGAATATCTTCAGATGGTGTTGAAGAACAGACCTTACCACTTTGCTAAGTGGATGCTTATTCTCCAAAAGTGGGAACCCTCAAATGGTGAATCCTTCCCCTCACATCTTTGGTCAGAGGATGTTGTTACGTGATAATACACTAGAAGAAACAGAGTAAGAAAAAAACAGAGAACACAAAGAAAATTTTGCTGAAATTCTTTTTATTCTCTGATAATTGAAAATGAAAGAGACAACATGAAATTATAAGAAACAAAAATGTAACAGCACCCATTAAACCCATGAACTCATTATGTCCTATAATTAAAAGTAAAAACTGAAACCCCAATTGATTAGAAATAAAAACTAGCAAATATGTAACTGAAATCATTGATTGTAATTTGAATCACTTTTCAACATTCTCCCTTGATTCAAACTTGCACACTCCAAGATTACTTTTGAAGTAGTCAAACTTGTTCTTCAATAATGCTTTTGTAAGAACATCTGCACTCTGCTCGTTTGTGCTGCAATGCTCCAAAACAATTGACCCTTTACTAACCAAGTCTCTGATGAAATGGACCTTGATGGATATATGATTTTTTCTTCCATGATATGCTAGATTCTTGGTCATTGCTATAGTTGGCTTGTTGTCATAGAAAATTGTTGTTGCCTTCACTTGTTATTGCTTGATGTCTTCCAAAATTCTTCTTAACCAAACTGCCTGACATGCTGCTACAGTAGCTGCTGTATACTCAGCTTCCAATGATGATAAAGCTATCACTCTCTGCTTCTTTGAACTCCAACAAACTGCTCCAGAACCCAGATTGAAAACATGTCCTGAGGTACTTTTTCTATCTTCCACACAGCCTGCCAAATCGCTGTCTGTGAATCCAACCAATTCAAATTCTAAAACTGAGTTGTACCATAAGCCATAGTCTGCTGTTCCTGCAATATACCTCAACAACCTCTTTGCTGCTCCAAAATGATGCTTGGTCGGATTGTGCATGAACCTAGAAATTGCACTCACAACAAAACAAATATCTGGTCTTGTGTGAGTTAGATAGATAAGACCTCCAACTAAACTCCTGAATTTTGTTGCATTTGCACTCTCCGTTCCATCGTCCATTTGCAGCTTCTCATTGACATTCATAGGAATTTCTAGAGAATTGCAACCTGTCATGTCAAACCTTTTAAACAAGTCAAAAGCATACTTATGTTGAGACACAAAAATCCCATCTTCCACTTGCTTAACCTCAAGACCAAGGAAAAAATACAACAACCCAAGATCTGTCATCTCAAACTTCTCCATCATACTAGCTTTGAACTTAGCAATAAGTGAAGCATTAGATCCCATGTAAATCATATCATCTACATATAAACACACAACAAGGATATCTCCTTCACCTTGCTTCTTTATGTAGAGAGTAGGCTAACTTTTGCTTCTTTCAAAGCCAGAATCTGCAAAGAAAGAACTAATCTTGTTGTACCAAGCTCTGAGAGCTTGTTTAAGCCCATAAAGAGCCTTATATAACCTGTAGACGAAACCCTCTTTGCCATCAACTACAAAACCTTCAAGTTGATCAAAATAAACCTCTTCAAGTAGCTCACCATTCAAGAAAGCTGACTTAATATCAAACTAGTATATTGGCCAACGCATATAAGCTACTAAGGCAAGAAGAATTCTTACAGTGTCAAACCTTGCTACCCGAGAGAAAGTATCTTCATAATCCACTCCATATTCTTGTGCATACCCTTTAACCACCAGCCTTGCCTTATACTTTTGAATGCTGCCATCTACGTGATACTTAGTTTTAAACACCCATTTCACACCAATAGAATGTTTATCACTAGGATGCTCAACCAGCTGCCATGTTTGATTCTTCTATATAGAAGCGATCTCTTCTTTCATCGCTTTTCGCCATTCTTCATTCTTTTCTGCTTCATTAACTGTCACTGGATCAGCACTAAAAAATGCGTGATTTTCCTCATAAATTTCTCGCAGTGATCTGAATTTCTGAGGTGGACTTATGCTTGAATTTCCTTCTCCATCGCTTGCCCCATTAACTCTAGGTGAGCTAGGCGCTGAGCTTGCTTGTGTATTAGCTACATAGTGTGTTGGATTTTGACTCTCTTCTTGTTCATCAATGCTGTCAACGGAAATTTCAACAAGCTCACCATTTCCACCTTCACGCCAAGTCTAAACCGCTTCCTCATCAAAGGTAACTTTTCTGCTTTCAACAATCTTCCCACTCACATGATTGTACAATCTATAACCTTTAGATTGTGAACAATATCCAAGCAAAATGCATTTCTCAGATTTTTCGTCAAGCTTCTTCCTGTTATGAACATATATAAGAAAGTAGCAAACACTACCAAAAACTCTTAAATGACTCACCGCATGTTTCCTGCCACACCAAGCTTCATATGGTGTTCTGTTTAAGACTGCTCTTATAGGAGATGTGTTCAACAAGTACACTGCTGTCCTCACACTTTCTGCCCAAAACTGATTAGGTAGATTCTTCTGTTTTAACATGCTTCTAGCCATCTCCACTACAGTTCTGTTCTTCCTTTCCGCTATACCATTTTGCTCCGGTGTGTAAGCTATTGTAATCTCATGCTGTATCCCTTCTTTCTCACAGAATTGATTGAACTCAGTGGATGTAAACTCTCCTCCTCTGTCAGTTCGTAACACCTTAACTCGCTGCTCACTTTGTTTCTCCACAAGAGCCTTGAACTTCTTGAACATCTCGAATGCTTCTCCTTTCGATTCAAGAAAATACACCCAGCTCATCATGCTGTAATCATCTGTCAGCATCAGAAAATACTTGCTGCCTCCAAGAGATGCGGTCTACATTGGACCACATAAATCAGCATGAACAATCTCAAAATATTGAGTTGCTCTCCTTGCTTTTCCTACTGGAAATGACATGCGAGTTTGTTTCCCATATATGCAGCCTTCACACAACTTAAGAGCATCAATCTTTGGTAAGCCAACGACCATATCCTTTTGATTGAGCACCCTTAACCTATTCTCATGTAGATGACCATACCGCAAATGCCACAACTTTGAAATATCAGAAACTTATGCGACCAAAGCACTTGTTTCAACAGAAGACATTTTCAATGAAAATAGATTGTTTGATGCCTTCTTCACCACTGCCAACGTGAGACCAGATTTCTTATCCTTGATGATACATACACCCTCACCAAAGAAAACAGAACAATTGTTCTCCACGATTTGACCAACACTCAGCAAATTATGTACTAGATTGGGAATGTAATACACATTATAGGTGAGTTTGAGATAACCATGACCATTCTGGACAGCCACGACTCCTCTATCTTCAACTTGAACTTCTTTGTCATTTCCAAGTTTCACATTAAGCTTGTAGGACTCATCTAACTCTTTGAACAATGATTTGGTTCCCGTCATGTGATTTAAACAACCACTATCCAAATACCACACAGATTTTGACAATTCCTCACTTTAAAATGCCATAAAAAGTCGAGGCTGCTCATCTTCTTGCTCAACAAAGCTAGCATGCTTTTCTTCTTTCTGCCTTTTCCAACAGTCGGCGTGCTTATGACCATACTTCCTGCAATAATGACATTGAATGTCACTTTTGTTGGTACCTCTTGAGTTATCATAATAACCTCTTCCTCTGCCTCTTCCATGGTCTCCACGGCCTCCCAATATGCCTCGTCCTCTACCTGCAACTCCATAATTGCTGCCCATTTTCTGACCAGAGTTCTCTCCCTTCATTTGGAAAGTTTTTGCTTTACTTTTCTCAGTCTTATTACCAAGACGATCCTCATGACCAATCAACGAGCTCATCATGGTGTCAAAGGTATATGTACTCATATCATTTGCCTTCATGATTGCATGTACCACATATTCAAACTTTAGAGTTAAGCTTCTAAGAACTTTACTCACAACAATTTAATTTGACAAGAATTCACCATAAGACTTCATTTGGTTGACAACAGCGGAAACTCTCGCCAAATATTCTTGCATCATCTCATTCTCCTTCATCAAAAGCGTTTCAAATTGATGACGAAGAGTCTGTAACTTGACAGCGACCGCCTTCTTATCTCCCATGTACTTATGCTTCAAAATTTCCCAGGCTTCGTGAGATGTATTCACCGCTGAGATCCGAGACATGATATCATCCTCCAAAGCTGTCTGAATCCAAAACAGCGCCTTTGCGTCCTTCTTGCGTCTCTCTTGTAACTGCTGATCAGGTTCCGCAGGATTTGCATCTTCAAATCCATTCTCTACCAAATCCCAACTTTCTTGAGATCTGAACATCGTCTTCATCTTGAGACTCCAAAGGTGATATTTTTCACCTTTAAATATCGGAATCGTACCTTTCTAATTCTATCCATTGGTTGCCATAGCTCTGATACCACAATGTTGTTACGTGACAAAACACTAGAACAAACATAGTAAGAAAAGAATAGAGAACACAAAGAAAGTTTTGCTGAAAATATTTTTATTCTCTGATAATTGAAAATGAAAGAGACAACATGAAGTTATAAGAAACAAAAATGTAATAGCACCCACTAAACCCATGAACTCATTATGTCCTATAATTAAAAGTAAAAACTGAAACCCCCAATTGATTAGAAATAAAAACTAGCAAATATGTAACTGAAATCATTGATTGTAATTTGAATCACTTTTCAATAGAGGAAACTCTCTCTAGCATTGGTAAGGATATTGGACACTACGAAGAATATAAAATCACTAATACATCAGCTAGAATGAAGGTAACAATTAATGGATTACAAGCTCTCATTTTCACATTCTTTGTTGAATTTGCTGATGGGACAGTAGTCACAACTCACCTCGTTTATGAAAAACTTGGCAAATACTGCTACTCTAGACCATTACGATAAAGACTGTGATGCGAATGCATTGTCTGCAACAAGGTAAAACATCTCGTTGTTGAAAAATGAAGGTGAAAGTTTGATTCAGACTGATAATTCAAGCAAGCGAGAGGCTAGGATCGATCGAGCACTAGGCGATAGATCGATCCCTTGGATGATGAGTCGATCTTCTCAAGAACCAATTCATTCTTCAGATCGTGCGCATAATCCTTTGAGTTGACTGATCGATCGATCCTTGATAGATCGATCGATTATTCCTTTCGTGGAGAATGACGGAAAATACTTCAAACCTCTCCAAAGTCCACCTTCAAACATGATTCTAACTCTGAACATTTTTGACCTGAAATCTCAATAAAACATAGAAAAGTTTCCCAAATATAATTGTAATAATGAACTCAAAACCGACAAAATATGAGGAACATCAATTCCCCGACAAAATACGAGGAACATCGATCCCTGAGTTTCTCGATCGATTGATGCTCTTGCGAGCATTGGTCGATCGATCCTTACCTGCGCGGTCGGGCAGTGGATCATGCGCAAATCTTTTTATTTTACTCGATTGATCCGCCTTTCTTTATGTCGTGCTCTGGATCAAGAGGTAACCATGCTCGATCGATCCATGCATACTCGGTCGTGCAATGGATCGTGCGCCTTTTGTGCTTGATTAGTCAGTTTTTGCTCATTCGGTCGGGCAACATATTGTGCACTACGCATCAATCGATTGATCCATGCCTTTTCAGTCGGGCTTTTGATCGTGCGCATCCTACTATATGCCCTTGATCGATCGATCCTGGGAAGATCGATTGATCTATGCCTTCGAGAACTTCCTATTTAAAAACACCAAAAACAAAAACAAAATCAAACGAAAAGGAAAAACAAAAAACAAATTACCTAATAGTGGGTTACCTCCCACTCAGCGCTCATTTACAGTCATTAGCTTGACTCGGACGCCATTCAGATGGCGGACTTGCTTGAGTGAGGTTTGCTCCCTCCTTGAACACTTAATTCCTCAATGATGAACCTTTTCAACTGTTCATCTTTCGTGTGTATCGTCCTTCCTGATGCATCCAGCAATGCAACAGTTCCATCGCGGCCTATTTCCTTGATCGTGTAAGTTCCACCAGCATCAATACCAGGGCTGCCTGCAAAAATCTTTATAACAAGACCATTAACATCGTAATTGTAGAATTTGTAAGGACGATAAAGGATACAAGTGTCTTGATGTTCAGCCAAATCCCTCTCGTGTTCACAGAACAACTCATACTGCTCGTCACAGTCACTGTCTCCTTCACCATCTTGAATCATACCACAGAAACGACTCGAAGAAGCTCAAATGGGGTATGAAATGTTCTGATCAACGTTCTGCAACACGACTCTCTGACTCAGAAAGTCTAACTTGGCGCCCGCGGTGTTGAGGAACGGCCATCCCAACAGGATATGAACAACTCCTTCTCTTGCCATCTCTACAACCGTAAAGTCTGCAGGAATCTTGCAATTCCTGACCAGGAGACTGAAGTAAACAAATCTCCCCTTAGGGACATTAGAAGATGCATCTCCAAACAAAACAGAGGAGTGATGTTCCTGCATCAGCTTGATACCAACTTTCTCCATAGCCTCCAAGGAGATAACATTAATACTAGCTCCAGAATCGCATAGAGCATCACTGAAAACCAGCTGTCCAACCCGGCACGGTATCGTAAACTCTCCCTGATCCTCTACCATCTCAAGCTCTTTAGGGTATGGAGCTTGAGGATCGTGCTTGTTCTCAACCAAAATCCCTGCTTCAGATTTTACCTCATTGCAAGATTCTCTGAGATTTTTTTCAACTTTCCCAGGTAAAGCTCCTTGGGGGCGTCTGATAGCTTCCGCAGTCTGAGCAACTTATGTGTCCAGCTTCTTGAGGTGCATAGAGACTCACTCAAACTTCCCATTTAGGTCACTGTACATGTTATCCATCTTAGCATTAAGCTCCCCGGTAGTCTTCTGCTGCTCAACGACGAGCTGCTGAATCAGGGCTTTGATTTCTTCGTTCGACGTCCCTGAAGGTGCTGCTGGAGGTTGTTGCTGCATTGGCGGCAGCACATATGGCTTGTACAGTCTTTGCCAATAACTCCCTCTTGTGTTATAAGCAAACTGTCTCTGGTTGTTCCATCTCTGCCCTGAGTTCTGGATGAATGACTTTCCCTAAAAAGGTGACCCTTGAGGCAATGTGGGTGCTGGGAAAGTGACATCTTGAGGGTTTTCAACATTAGTGCTCCTGTAGGAGAGGTAGGTAGGGTTCTTTTCCCTGTTCTGCCAGTTGACATAGTCGACCTCCCTCTGGTCTTCAGAACCAGCCACAATATCTTGAACCTGAGCTACTTCTCTACTGTCCTGAACCTGATTCACACTCCTATGACTACCCTGATTCGCTCGGATCAGCATATCTAACTTTTCAGCAATGTCATTGATCCTTTGATTTTCCACACTGTTTACCTTCCTACCACGATCATACTCAGGACAATGACTACCAGAACTTGCAGCTAGATTGTCGATCAGAGTGAAAGCTTTGTCTCTAGTGTTGGTCATGAAATCCCCATTGCTGGCAGCATTCAGAGAGTTTTTGTACTCCAACTCGATCCCGCTATAGAAGATGTTGAGGAGCTGTTCATCCAAGTACCCATGGTGCGGACAGTCTCGCTTGTATTCCTTGAATCGTTCCCACGCTTCGTTCAAACATTCCCCAGATCATTGCTGAAATGATGAAATCTTGCTCCTGAGAGCTGCAGTCTTGGACTTCGTGTAGAATTGGTCGAGAAATGATGCTCGAACATGAGCCCATGTGGTGAGTGATCCTGGAGGTAGTGAACGTAACCACCTGGAAGCTCTGTCAGAGAGTGAGTCATGGAAGAGCTTACACTTCACATAATCAGCAGGTACACCATTAGAGCTAGTGGTCCCGCATATGTCCTCAAAGTTCTCTATGTGGTCCATAGGATTCTCCCCTGGAAGTCCGTTGAAGACATACTGCTTGACTAACCCAATGAGCTGAGCGATTTTGATAGTAGTGTCCATGTCTCCTATCGCTCTGCGTTGAGCAGACTCCCGTACTCTTCTAATCTCAGCCAACTCTCTCTGCAATTGATGTACCATTGTGGCCATGTCTTGAGGATCCTGCGCTTGATTTGGAGGATTCATATTTTTGGATCTTTGGTTTTCTCTCTCAATTCTCGCAAGCTTCTGATTATCTAAATTGAATAGGTGTTCTGACCCTTGACTTCTGGTCATACGCTTGGAAAAGAACAAAAACAAACAAAAAGAAAAATATAAGTAACGATATAGACTTGAAACTGTGAACAAAAAATCGAAAGGCAACTATTGGTTCCCCGGTAACGGCGCCAAAAACTTGATACTACGAGTTTTAACCCTATATCATACTGCAAGCGCACAACAAACGAAATAGTATTTAGGGATCAAATCCACGAAGAACCAAGTTACAATCTCAATTCCTATTGAATCACAAGCTATATCAATCAAATTAAGGAAGTGAATTGTGACAACTTAGACGTGAATGTAATCAAATAATTAAAGCCATCGGATGTCGGGTATTCATTCGAGAGTTAAAGTTCTTGTCAGGAAAACTATTCAGGAACTACTTTAATCTTATTATCGGCTTGAACATGAATAAAGGCAAACCAACTCTCGTTGAATATACCCATCTATCAATAACCTAAAGGTCCTAACTCTTGTTGGTCTCAGATTACAAATAGGTTTTATTATTTGGGTTCAATTACCCAAAATCCAACCTAGCATCAACTCTCGTTCGTAATGAAGGAATTGCTCTTCTAATCTAGTTCTAGTTCTAAACAATCTTCTGGAAGGTTAACAACCTAAAATCATTGACTAGGTGATCAGACTAATCTATGCATTAGATTCGAGTATTAGAAGGAGAATCATTTACTAATCATACCTATTTGTTCCCCAACAGTGAATTCTAAAACCCTAGAATCCCTAGATCCGATCTAAGATCTACTCAGACATAGAACAAAAAAGTTGGCAAGTCATGATGAACTGAAATTGAAATTGCATAAAGAAAGAATAAGAAGGATTCAGAAATTCTTCTCAAGTATGAAGAGATCTTCTTCCTAGCTTACAAACTCTCAAAACTCTGTAACATTTCGTTCTCCAATATCCAAGAGAGGCTCTCTAATAAAAATAGGAAAATGAGTATTTATAGGGCCCAAAACAAGGGCTGAAAATCGCGAAATTAGGTTTCTGCGAAAGGCTAGGATCGATCGAGCACTAGGCGATCGATCGATCCCTTGGATGATGAGTCGATCTTCTCAGGAACCAAGTCGTTCTTCAGATCGTGCGCATAATCCTTTGAGATGACTGATCGATCGATCCTTGATAGATCGATCGGTCCTTCCTTTCGTGGAGAATGACGGAAAATGTTTCAAACCTCTCCAAAGTCCTCCTTCAAACATGATTCCAACTCTGAACGTTTTGACCTGAAATCTTAATAAAACATAGACAAATTTCTCAAATATAACTGTAATAATGAGCTCAAAACTGATAAAATATGAGGAACATCAGCAGACACCTACCAGTTGTTGATGAAGGAGATACGAGCCAGCCAAGACTGCTACCTTTGATTCCTGTAGTCAACAAGAAAAAGATAGGTTTTCGGAATCCATCACCTCCTGCTCCTTAAAGATGTTGAGCTTCAGCTATCAAGGTTTAAGAAACCCGTTGACAAATCAACGGCTAAAGGAGCTTTTGTCTTGATACGCTCTTGATATAACTTTCCTAATGGAAACCAAAGATGCAGACTCAGTTGTGGATAAAATATACAAGCAATGGCTTTCAACAATCAGGTCTTAGTCACTCTGCAAGGTCATCGTGGAGGAGGCCTAGCGCTTATGTGGAAAGATAATATGAGTGTAAGAATCAAAGAAACATCACTCAATGGAATAGAAACATGCATCAACTATGAAGGAAATGTGTTTCTTACATCATTTACCTATGGAGACAATGATAAACATAAAAGAAATCACCAATGGAATCGTCTAATCTTTAAACAAGATACAAGAAACTCCCCATGGCTGCTAATGGGTGACTGTAACGACCTAACCTGTAATGGCGAGAAGCAGGGTTGACGCGTCACGAGTCACGGAGGGATTATGGGCTTGGCCATTGATGGGAAAATGGTAGAGAAAAGTCGGAGAAAAGGGGAGGAAAAAGGTTGCGGATGGATATGAGCCTCGGACTTGGGGCAGCCGAGGACTCCGATAGAACGATTCGAGGGAAAGAGGGAAAAGAGATAAGGTGGATTGAATGACGAATGGTGAGGAGTGACTCGCCTCACAAACCCGGTTCAACGGTGGCTAAGGTTTTCGGTGCGAGTCTCACGCAGCGAGGGGTTGAAACGATTTTTCATTCAAAAGAGGCTAACCTCAAAACAATACACAAGGGTCCTTTAAATAGGAAAATACAAAGGAGCGGAAGCCCTAGACACGTGGGCCAAAATGAAAACGCGGAGAAAAGGTTC
Source organism: Lepidium sativum (assembly GCA_023374145.1). Classification (NCBI taxonomy): domain Eukaryota; kingdom Viridiplantae; phylum Streptophyta; class Magnoliopsida; order Brassicales; family Brassicaceae; genus Lepidium; species Lepidium sativum. The sequence goes on from JAKUCM010004038.1 coordinate 23,060, forward strand.
GTACAAAGGTGATAACGGCTAAAAGCATAACGGCTAGAAAAGATAAAGATAAGGATGGACGCGGCAAGGGAAGTTGCGCGTCCATGCGCTAAGTGCCCGGCCTCATTAAAACCTCCCTTGGGAAACCACTTGGGACAAAACACAGGTGAGGGAAAAGAGTACCCAGCTGCCTTAACGACTTAGGGTCTTCACCTTGAGATGGTGAAGACCGATCGGATAACCTCCATTGGGTCGCGGCTTGACTGGTCGCATGATCGGGGATCATGGCTTGCGTCTTGGCTTGCGTCTTTTGAGCAGCCGTCTTGGACCTAGTGGTGACCCCTGGGTCAATGGTCGGGGCTCGGACTGAACTTGGTGTTTCGCGGTTGGGTCCTTCGGCAATCTCTTTGTCCGCATTCGGTCCATTAGGTCGGGGCTCATCATTCCCTCCCTCTTGAGAATGTTATGCCCTCAGAACGTCGTAGTCATCACCTACATCAAATGGTACCAAATCAGCCACATTAAAGGAGGTTGAAGTCCGATACGTACCAGAGAGTTCGAGACGGTAGGCGTTGTCGTTGATTTTCTCGATGATTTGAAATGGCCTGTCTCCCCTTGGGCTGAGCTTGTCTTTTCGGTGCTGAGGGAAATGTTCCGGCCTTAGGTGTAGCCACACCCAGTCGCCTGGCTTGAAGATCATAGCCTTGCGGTGCTTGTTGGCTTTATAGGCGTATTGCTCCGTCCTTCTTTCTAAGTTTTCTCGAACTTCTGCGTGCAACTTCTTCATTAATTCGGCTTTTGCTTTTCCGTCTTGGCATTCAATCTCATTAGATAGTATAGGGAGTAGGTCCATAGGCAATAGAGGTCTAAAACCATAGGAGACCTCGAAAGGGGATTTCTTGGTCGCGGAGTGAACCGATTGGTTGTAGGCAAATTCCATGAGCGGTAAAAGTTCGAGCCACGTCCCCTGGTTGCTTGCAACAGTGGTTCGGATTAGGGCTCCGATGGTTCGGTTCACCACCTTGGTTTGGCCGTCGGTTTGCGGGTGGCACGTTGTTGAGTATAAGAGTTTGGTGCCCATTTTCCTCCATAAGGTCCGCCAAAAGTGTCCGAGGAATTTTGGGTCACGGTCCGACACTATGCTACGAGGTAGACCATGCAGCCTGACCACTTCCCGGAAGAACAAGTTGGCTAAGGCGATGGCGTCTGTCAGCTCGTTGCACGGTACAAAGTGGGCCATCTTAGAAAACCTGTCAACAACAACAAAAATGGTATCCTTGCGATAGCAATTAGGCAACCCAAGAAAAAAATCCATAGATAAATCAATCCAAGGTCCATTCGGAATCGGAAGGGGTTTATATAACCCGTGGGGTCGCGTGATGCAGCCGTGATGCAGCGACCTACAAACGTTTCCACCATGCACTTCATCTTTGGCCAGTAAAAGTGCTCCTTGAGGACCTCCAACGTTTTTGTAACCCCAAAATGACCGGTGAGGCCGCCGCCGTGTGCTTCTTGTAGCAAAAGTATTCGGATAGAGCCAGCCGGGATGCACAACCTGCGATCTCGGAAAAGGAAACCATCAGAGATATAATATTGAGAGAATACCCCTTTTCCGTGCTCCTTATAGCTGGTCCCGAACTCTGGATCTGTTTGATAAGTTCCCTTGATACCCTCAAAGCCCAGGATTCTTGCTTCCATAGTCGTGACTAAGGTGTGCCTCCTATATAGTGCGTCGGCCACTGTATTTTCTTTGCCTTTCTTGTATCTGATGACATAAGGAAAGGCCTCAATGAACTCCAGCCACTTGGCATGCCTTCTTTTGAGATTGGTTTGGCCGCGGAGATGCTTCAAGGTCTCGTGATCCGAATGAATCACAAATTCCCGCGGGAGGAGATAGTGCTGCCAAGTTTCCATGGCTCGGACCAAGGCATAGAGCTCCTTGTCGTAGGTTGGGTAGTTCAGGGTGGGGCCATGAAGTTTCTCACTGAAATAGGCCACGGGCTTGCCCCCTTGGGTCAGAACTGCTCCTATGCCATCGCCGGACGCGTCACACTCGACTTCGAAGGTCCTTTCGAAATATGGTAGAACAAGGAGGGGAGCTTGGGTCAGCGTCTTCTTAAGTTCCCTGAAGGAGTTCTCTTGTGCTGGTCCCCATGTGAACTCCTCATTTTCTTGGTGATGGCTGTGAGTGGCGCGGCTATCGTGCTAAAGTCTTTAACGAACCGCCGGTAAAAACTGGCCAGGCCGTGAAAGCTCCTCACTTGGCTCACTGTAGCTGGAATGGGCCATTCTTCAATCGCTTTGATCTTCTCCTGATCCACTCTAAGCCCCTGCGCACTTACAACAAACCCTAAAAAGACCAATTCATTAGATCCAAAAACACACTTCTTGAAGTTAGCGTAAAGCTTTTCTTCTCGAAGTGTGGTCAAAACAACATGAATATGTTTCAAATAATCCTCAAGATTGCGGCTGTATATGAGAATGTCATCAAAATAGACAACCACAAATTTATTGATAAAGGCTCGAAGTACGTGGTTCATAAGCCGCATGAAGGTAGACGGGGGGCGTTGGACAGGCCGAAAGGCATAACTAGCCATTCATAAAGGTCCTGCTTCGTTTTGAAGGCAGTTTTCCACTCGTCTCCTTCCTTCATTCTGACTTGGTGGTAGCCACTCTTAAGATCGATCTTGGTGAAAATGCTGGCCCCATTAAGCTCATCTAGCATGTCGTCGAGCCGTGGTATGGGATGCCTATATTTGACGGTGATATTGTTGATAGCTCGGCAATCCACGCACATCCTCCACGAACCATCCTTCTTAGGCACCAAAAAGACCGGTACAGCACAAGGGTTGAGGCTCTCTCGCACATAACCTTGCCTCATAAGGTCTCCGACCTGCTTCTCTAGTTCTTTGGCCTCGGTGGGGTTAACTCTATAAGCAGCTCGATTGGGTAGTTGGGCCCCTAGTATAAGGTCAATCTGGTGTTCAATCCCTCGGATTGGTGGCAGGCCATGGGGGAGTTCCTCGGGAAAGACGTCTTGAAAGCGTCCTACGAGCTCCTTGATTTCTTCCGGAATGTACGCGTCTTCCTTATCTATGGACAACAAATCCTTAAAGACCATCAATAAGACATGACAAGAGGAGTCTCTAAGGGACCTCCTCACACTACCAACATTAATCAAGAGGTTCGTTTTATGGTCCGGATCCTTAGTCATATTTAATTGCAATTCATTCACTTGGGCGGGTGTCAAAGGCCTAAGGCACATACGTTTCTTATCATGAATGAAATGATATTGATTGGTGTGACCAAAGTGGGATGTTTTCTTGTAAAATTGCCAAGGCCGACCCAACAGAAGGTGGTTGGCTTGCATTGGCACTACATCGCATAGGACTTGGTCCTTGTAAGGTCCCACATTAAATGCAACCGAAACTTGTTCGGAGACATCAATCATCGACTTGTTATTTAACCATTTAAGCCTATAGGGTTTTGGGTGGGGTGTGGTTGTGAGAGAGAGTTTCTTGACTATGTAGGAGCTCGCGACGTTGGTACATGAGCCCCCGTCTATGATCAAGCCACACACCTTCCCACTGTAGGTAGGCCTCTGGATCGAGTTTACCCGCGAAGGTGGGCACGGACAGCTTGTAAGAGGGTCCAACTTGGTTCGGGCCCATAGGTCGAGGGTAATCACGCCGAGTGTGTCTTCGCCTCGGGAAGTCTGGGTCTTCCTCGGTTGAATAGTCTTCAACCTGTCTTTGGTCAGGTGGCTGGCCGGGAGGGAAAGGGACCCGTGGCTCGCGGTGTGGAAGTACCCAAGGGGCGACGGGCCGAGTGATTTCGAGCCGGTTGAGGCGCTCGTCTATCTGGCCCAGCTGGGTCTGGATCTGCAGTAAGATGGTCCCGAGCTCGGGTGGAGGAGGCGGAACCAAGGGCGGATTTTGGTCAGCCATAGTACGGACAATCGGTACGGCTTTCCGATGTACGGAAAAAGGTACGGTCGCCGTACAGTTTCCGGTGTGCCGGAAGTCAGAGAGGGCCGGCGGAGGATCGCCGGGAAAAGAGTACGGACGGTGGTACGGCCGGCGAGGTACGGACGGGGGGTGGGGCCGTACACGTATGAGTTGGCGGCTGTACGACTCGCGGCCGCGCGTCCTTGCCTGCGGGAAAAGACAAAACAAACGGGTGGATAAGACTTGAAGACAAAAGGAATCGTTTGAAATTCAAACGTGACAGCTCATGATTGGAAAGAGGGTGTGGTCAAAAGCAAAAGGTGGTCAATTATTGGAGAGAGAAAAAATACAGGCCGCCAATCGGAGAGCTAGGCGACAAACAACTTGCCGTCGCGGTCTCAAAAGGCGACACATGGTTTTCAAGGCCACCACCAACAAATTTGACACAAAAGAAGACACCTTTTCCGAATCAAATCGCAGAAAAGCACGAAACAAAAAGCAAAGACTCAAGAACACGAAGGCGACGCTTTAATGAAACCCGAAAAAGCTTCGGTGAAAATCCGAATAAAAACCGCAATAAAACCGAATGGAAAAGGCAGGAGGTAAAGTCGAAACAGGGTTTCAACTTTGCCAGCACAAAACGCAGAAGAAACTACGAAAAGGAGCGACCTTTTCCACCGCCTCAACGAAGACGATGAACAAAGTACACTCAAAACACGGAAAATAACGCAAAGGAGAAAAAGAGAGAGGAGAGACACAACCGTGGGGATCTTCGGCTCTGATACCAAAAACTGATGCGTCACGAGTCACAGAGGGATTCTGGGCTTGGCCATTGATGGAAAAATGGTAGAGAAAAGTCGGAGAAAAGGGGAGGAAAAAGGTTGCGGATGGATATGAGCCTCGGACTTGGGGCAGCCGAGGACTCCGATAGAACAATGCGAGGGAAAGAGGGAAAAGAGATAAGGTGGATTGAATGATGACACGTGAGGAGTGACTCGCCTCACGATACGGTCAGCTTAGCCGTCGAGAACCCAGTTCAACGGTGGCTAAGGTTTTCGGTGCGAGTCTCACGCAGCGAGGGGTTGAAACGATTTTTCATTAAAAAGAGGCTAACCTCAAAACAATACACAAGGGTCCTTTAAATAGGAAAATACAAAGGAGCGGAAGCCCTAGACACGTGGGCCAAAATGAAAACGCAGAGAAAAGGTCCGTACAAAGGTGATAACGGCTAAAAGCATAACGGCTAGAAAAGATAAAGATAAAGATGGACGCGGCAAGGGAAGTTGCGCGTCCATGCGCTAAGTGCCTGACCTCATTAAAACCTCCCTTGGGAAACCACTTGGGACAAAACTAAGGTGAGGGAAAAGAGTACCCAGCTGCCTTAAAGACTTAGGGTCTTCACCTTGAGATGGTGAAGACCGATCGGATAACCTCCATCTGGTCGCGGCTGGACTGGTCGCATGATCGGGGATCACAATGCACAGGAGATACCCATTTACTATCAGAAATTGAGAATTCGGACAAGGTAGTGGGAATTCAGACAAGGCAATGGAAATTCGGACAAGGCAGTGGGAATTCAGACAAGTCCATGAAATTCGGACAAGAGAAGTGACAGTGTCCAGACAAGGGAGTGACAATGTCCAGACAAGGGAGTGACAGTGTCCAAACAGGTAGTGAGTTCGGACAGGTAGTGAAGTGTTCGGACAGGGAGTGAAGTGTCTGAACTGAGGGAGTGATAGTGGGAAGTGGTTGGGCCGGTCATGGGTCGGGCCAGGGAGTAAGTGTCCCTTGGGTTGGACTTGGTCCAACTTAAGTGGGCTTGAATTTGGCTCATCTTGTACGAATTAGGGTTAGGGTTTTCCACCCAAAACCGTATAAATAGAGCTAAAACCGTTGTTGTCCAGAAAAATCACGAAAATCTCTTAAGTTAAAATTTGAAAAGCTTTGCGAAGAACTCTAAGGCTTATTGTGATCGATTTGAACAAGAGAAAGGACGGATCAAGTGGGTTCGAGATAGGATCCAAGTATTCAGACTGAAATCGCATCAAGAGGTGTCAGAATAGGCTAAGGCAAAGGTGAGTTTTTAGGAGTGTTGAGGTGATTCTGGGTTCATTTTCGGGAAATAGTGGGATTAACAGGTTAGGATTGCGTGATTGACTGGATATACTGGATGTATGATTACTGGTTTTCGTTCATGATTGTTGTTTTGGTTGATTCGGGTGGATCCGGGTAACCGAGACATCATATCCGATAGGACTCTGAGCATGAATAATGTTGTTCTCAGACTTGATTGTGTTATTGTTTGATACGTTTCTGGTTGGCCTAGTGGGACGGAATGACCGACTCACTAAGCAATTCAATTGCTTACCCAATCTGTGTGATTGTAGGTGAATTACCGAATGACCGTGAAAGTGGCTAACTAGGAGCGATATCTAGGCAAGAGGGAGGAATGATGGAATAAGACTGAGATAAACTAGGTCTAGTTCATTTATTTTTATCATTCTTGTAAACTTGTTGTATTAGAACCCCTTTTGATTAGTTTATGCATACTTTTGGGCTTATGAAACTCTGAAAAACTCGAAAACGGACTACATAAAGAAAGAACATAAAATTGTCTAAGTGTTTGGTCTGCCCACGACCAAATTGAATTGAATCCGAACGTAGGCATCTCGAGTTAGGGTGCCACACAAGGCCTATGATTGCTTTGATTGAGAGTTTATAAGGCGAGTTCTACAAAACTAGGATTCCATGAAATATGGGTGAAATGGGTAATGGAATGCATAACATCTGTCACATACAAACTCTTTATAAATGGAGCATGTATGGGCAATGTTGTATCACAGAGAGGAGTGAGACAAGGGGACCTGTTGTTGTCTTATATTTTATCCTTTGTAGTGAGGTCCTAACAGGAGTCTGCAACAAGGCACAAACAAAAAATAAGATGCTCGGTCTAAAAGTTTCACAAGGCAGCCCACATATAAATCATCTCCTCTTTGCCGACAACACTATGTTGTTTTTCAAAGGCAACAAACAAAGCCTAAAGAAGCTACAAGTGATCCTAATGAAGTATGAAAAGACATCTGGTCAAATGATAAACAACCAGAAATCTTCAATCACTTTCTCAAAGAAATATACCCTAGCTGAGAGGGAAATAATAAAAGCAAAAATGCAAAGAGAGAGGGTGGAATGAGTAAGTACCTGGGCTTACCAGAACATTTTGACAAGAAGAAAAAAGATATGTTTGCTGAAATCGTCGATAAAGTGAAACAAAGAAGTGTTAGCTAGGCAAATAGATTCTTACCTCAAGCTGAAAACAGGTAATATTGAAGAGTGTACTCATGGAGCAAAATGACTAAATCAAAGGCTGATGGAGGATTGGGGTTTAGAGATTTCCAGCAAGTAAACAAAGCTATGGTAGCTAAGTTAAGCTGGAAACTGGTTCAACAACCAAAATCTCTCTTAGCTAAGATTCTCTAAGCAAAATACTGCAAAGATGAACCATTCTTGACTTGTAAACCTAGAGATAATTGCTCCCAGAGATGGAGAGGGATAATAGCTGGAAAATACCTAATTACTCAGCACATGGGATGGGCAATAGGTAATGGTCAATCAGTGAAAGTCTGTGAAGATCCTTGGCTATATACCTCGCAAAAAATTCAGATTTTTGGACCACCTCCAGCACGTAATGAGAACCTCCTCGTGATCCCATGATTTTCTCTTTGGTCCACTACTTTACATAGCTTATGTACTTCTTTTGTCTTTCTTTACAGTAAGAAGCCCTAGTGAATTATTCTATATATATGTAACTCATGTAAAGAAATAAGATTAATTGAAAGAGAAAACTCTTCCTTCCAATCTCTCCAATCGCTCGAACCTCTCTCCCTCAATATTTCTCAATCTCACTCTATGGGGTCTCTTTAATCTACCTTATAATTTCAATAAAGTTATATGGTATCAGAGCCATAAGACTCTAAAGACCAATATCTTTTCCGCTAAAATCTCTACTTTCTTCTACCTTTGTTCTCACACCATTGTTGTTCTTGAACCTCTGTCTTGAACTGTTGGGTAAAAGAGTGTTTTGGTGTTGAATTATGGATAATGCCAAGAACTTTTATGTATATGTGACCCTTAAGGGTGTCAACTACATATTTTTGGCAAGAATTGTGAAGACCATATTGAGATGTTGTCGACTTTGGGCTCATATTGAAGAAGAAGCTCCAAAGAAGGTGGTTCAAAATGTTGGTAAGGAAAAAGAAAGGCGACAGTAATGTACTGGTTGCAGTTGATGAGAAAAAGGCTATGTGGTACCAAGAATACCAAATGGCTCTTGTCATCATCCAAAGCTCACTAGACCCGACCATTCATGAAGGTTACTTTTATTGTGAGAGTGCCAAACAACTATAGGACACTCTCAAGAAGGTATATGGTAATCTCTCAAACCTGATCCGTATGTATGAGGTGAAGAAAGCCATCAATGACCTAAGCCAATAGGACATGGAGTTCACCCAATTGTTTGGAAAGTATTTATCACTATGGGCCGAGCTTGAAATGTTGAGACCACCAATGGTGGATCCGGCAGTGCTAGGCGAACTGCTCGAACAAGACAAGGTGTTCGACCTTATGATGAATCTCAACCCGGCCTATGGAGACCTAATTCGACATCTTCTAAGGCAAAATAAGCTACCAAGTCTTGAAGAGGTGTGCAGCTCAATTCAAAGAGAACAATGATCTTGAAGACTACTTGGTGGTAAGGGTGAGCTTGCCATGACTAATAAGGCAACCTATCGACATGAGGAAAAGAAGGTGTGGATTTACGATCATTGCAAGAATAAGGGTTATTGCAAGGATCGTTTTTGGGTTCTCCACCCACACCTCAAGCAAAATGCATGGGATAAGGCAAGGACCAACCTTGCAAGAAGCTACGGCTCAAGCTCATACTCTGAACACTTCTCAAGCAGCTGCGAGTAATGCTATGGTGGCTACTCATGGGGACTTTATAAGGAGGGCTGACCTTGAGGAGCTCATCAAATCCACCAATTTCCTAATGGAGTCCAATAACTCTTTTTATGTGTCCAAAATTGACAAACTATTGGTAATAGAATCCGGAGCAACACACCATATGATTAATAATGTTAAGTTGCTGGGAAATTTTGATCCAACATTAGGATGTGTTAGCATTTCGGATGGAAAAACAAGTACCAGTTAGGGGTATAGTCAACCTTAGAATAATTGATAAAGAATCTAAAGCCTTTTATATGCCAAAATCTAAATCGAATTTGTTGAGTGTTCATAAAACCGTACGTGATCTAAAGTGCAAATCTATATTCGATCCTAACTCGGTTCATTTTCAGGATATTAAGAGTGGAAAGGTTCTTGGAAGAGGTTTTACCAAGGAGAATTTGTACTTGTTGGAAGACATAAAGAGCGATCAAAATCTATCTTTAAATTCTTGCTTAGCTAGTTCTCATTTACCTAATGCTTTGAACTCTAGTAGTAGTGTAGACAATGATGTGTTGTGGCATGCCCGTTTGGGTTATCCATATTTTAGAGTTTTGAACTTATTATTGTCTAGTGTTTCTTTCAAGAATGATAATTGCGAGGCTTGTATCCTTGGGAAACATTGTAAAACGGTGTTTCCTAATTCTTCAACTATTTATGAACGTTGTTTTGATCTCATTCATTCGGATGTGTGGTCTTCACCTTGTGAATCTAGAGACAATCATAAATATTTTGTTACATTTATTGATGAAAAATCGGAATACACATGGTTAACATCATTGCCTAATAAAGATCAAGTTTTTGAAGCATTTACTAACTTTCAAAACTATATTTTGATTTAATATAGTGAAAAAATCAAGATCCTAAGATCCGATAATGGATGAGAATATACAAGCAATGCATTCAAACAAAATCTTGTTAAGCATGTCATCCTACATCAAACGACTTGCCCTTATACACCACAACAAAATGGTGTATCTGAGTGGATGAAGACACCATCTCATGGAGGTGGCTAGATTAATGATGTTCCATGCCAATGTACCGAAGAGGTTTTGGAGTGATGTTGTGGTCTCTGCTTGTTATCTCATTAACCGCATGCCTACTAGAGTGTTGCTTGTTATCTCATTAACCACATGCCTACTAGAGTGCTTTATGACATGTCTCCATTTCAGATCATCAACAACTCAAAACCTTATATTATACACTTACATGTATTTGGGTGTGTGTTTTTTGTTCTTAACCAAGGAGGATCGAGGAAAAAACTTGATGTGAAGAGTATAAAAGGCATCTTCATTGGGTACTCGATAACCTAAAAGGGGTACCAATGCTACATACCCGAGTCAAGATGTGTGGTTGTATAAAGACAGGTCAAGTTCATAGAAAACAAATGATATTATGAAGGAGAGGATTGGAAAAACCTTCAAGATTTGTCTACCAATACGTCCCGGTCCTTGAATCTCCATATGCTTCTCGAGAAGCTCAGTATTGGAGAAATGGTTGCAAGCAAGGAAAATATGCGGTAAAGTCATGAAGTAGATAATATATCTTGGAGGGATCATGATCATGAGACCCCAAGTGAGAACAAGTTCTCGCAAGTCCTTCTTTAGAGATTCCAACTTTGGCGGAGCAAGTTGTGGACACTAACTTGGAGGAATTGAGACAAGGCTCCAATGATGCGAAAACCATGGAAGTAATGGAACAAGCACCAACTCTAAGAAGGAGTTGATGCGTGAAAAGCATTGCAATGGGTCCAGAAAATTGTGAGACAAAGGACATTGATGAGCAATCCGTTCTTAGAAGGAGTCAAAGGCTAAAAAGTTTGACTAGCAACCTTAGTCTACTACAGCAAAACTCCTAAGACTCATCCAAGACAAGTGGAGTGCAACCTGGTGGAAATTTCCCAAGCTCACCAAGCATTTTTCACACAACTCAATCAAGACATTATGCCATAGACATATTAGGAGGCTAGAGAACACAAGGTATGACGTGATGCGGTTAGTAATGAACATGGTACAATAGATAAGAACCACACTTGGGATGAGGCCGAGCTACCTCATGGAAAGAGGGTTGTGATGTCTCGGTGGATCTTTACAATAAAGTATCATAATGACGACAAAATTGAAAGGCACAAGGCTAGACTTGTGGCAAGAGGGTTCACACAAACATATGGTGAAGACTACCATGACACCTTAGCTCTGGTAGCCAAACTACATATGGTATGTGTTGTATTATCTTTGGCTACTAACCTTGATTGGTATTTGTGGCAACTGAATGTCAAGAATACATTCCTCCAAGTTGAACTTGAGGATGAGTCTACATGCGTCCTCCGCCGGGTCTTGAACACATTGTCCAACCTGAGAATGTTTTGAGACTTAGGAAAGCCATCTATAGACTCAAACAATCACCAAGGGCGTGGTATCACAAGTTAAGTCACACCTTGAGGGATCATGGGTTTAGAAAATCGGAAGCCAATCATACTATATTCACGAGCCAAGATACGAATGGTATTGTTGTTATCCTTATTTATGTATATGACATTATTATCACCGTAAATCTCTCTTTGATATTAAAGATTTGGGAGAAATGAAATACTTCCTTGGCATTAAAGTGTGTCTTTCCAAAGAAGGCCTCTTCTTGTCTCAAAGGAAGTATACTCTTGACCTTTTGAATGAGTGTGATGTAGGTAATAAAACAGCCAAGACTCCTCTTGAGGATGCCTACAAAGCAAAGTGCAAGGGGAATATAAAGAAGAACCATTTGACAACGATCACCTATATCGGAAGATGGTTGGAAAGTTGATCTATCTTACAATCACAAGACCAGACTTGTGCTATCCGGTGAATCAAGTGAGCCAACATATTCAAACACCCAAAGTGTGTAATTGGGAAATGGTGAAGCAAATCCTTAGATATCACAAAGGAACTCTAGAACAAAACATATGGATGAGTCAGAATGAGAACACAACACTTGTGAGGTATTGTGATGTGGATTGGGCTGGAGATAGACAATACTGCAAGTCAAACTACCAGGTATTTCACATTCCTTGAAGGCAACCTAGTCACTTGGAAGCGCAAGAAGCAAAAAGTGGTTTCATACTCTAGTGCGGTAGCCGAGTATAGAGCAATGAGAAAGCTAACAGAGGAACTCATATGGTTGAAGACATTTCTCAAAGACTTAGGAGTTGAAACTCAAGAACCAATCACAATGCATTGTGATAATCAAGCCGTCATACACATTGCTTCCAACTTGATGTTCCATGAGAGAACAAAGCATATTGAAGTGGATTGCCACAAAGTCCGATAAAAGATGGAGCAAGGAGTAATCTTACCGTGCTACACAAGGAGTTAGGATCAACTTGCCGACATTTTCACTAAAGCTGCAAGCTCAAAGGTGTGTGAGTTCGTATACTCAAAGCTTAAGCTAAGTGATTTGTCCAAGCCGTGACAATGACCCACACTCTTTTTTTTCTTAGATGGTTTTATCCCAATTGAGTTTTACACTAAGATGTTTAATGAGGTGGTGAGTTACAACATTCAAACTTGATCCTAATAACTTAGAGGTTCAAGCTTGAGGGGGAGTGTTTATCAAGGAACCAGAAGCTTGAGTATTAAGCAAGGAAGAGGGTTGCTTGAAAAGCAAAATACTTGGGCGTTTGGCTTAAAACAACCATAGGAAGAAAAGATCACATGTGACACAAAAAGAGTTGTTATGTCACATCATGTTCTTCCTCAATAAGTGTAACCCGGCCCTCTTGGTATCCGCCTCTCCATCTCGGGATTCGCGACTCGAGACCCTAGGATTTCCTCTTTGGTCCTCTAATTTACATGACTTATGTACTTTTTTTGTCTTTATTTAGAGTAATAAGTCATAGTAGATTATTCTATATATGTAACTCATGTAAATAAATAAGATTAAGTGAAAGAGATATCTCTTCCTTCCAATCTCTCTAATCGCTCGAATCTCTCCCCCTCTATCTTTCTCAATCTCAATCTCTTGGGTCTCTTTAATATCCCTTATAGTTTCTATAACTTTACAAAAAGATCTTAAAGCAAGCTGATCTCGGACTTGCCTTAAATCGAACCAAACAATCTTCTTGACTATAGCATATCTGGAATATCTAGTGGTTCTTTCAAGCGTTCTTGGGCTTGTTAAAACCTTTGAAGACCCAAGAACATTCTCCAAATGGTTTGAAGATAAGGCCACATATTACTTGGGCTATGTAGTTTGATATTTGGCCTTGTCGTGCAGTTGGGTTCATTGTCGATCCACCAACTTGTAAAATCAATATCTTCTAGGTCGGACCTTCTTTCGAGCTAATTCCACATCGTGAAGCTAGATGAATAAGTCAAGAATCCATAGAATATTGATTCGTAACTTGGTTTGTTTTGGATCAGCTGGAAATCTTTGAAGAGGGATCGCATGTCTTGATTGGAGTCCAAAAATGGCAAGTGATGTCTTGGTTGTGTTTTCGTGGGCAAGGGCTGTGATGTGATTATTGTAAGCTCTTAAAGGTCCTATAGATTATTTATAGTCTTCATGTTAGGCTCGGCCTAAGTTGTGTTGGTTAGATTGCTTCTCGTCTCGACCATCTTGGATTAGATCATCTTCGGGTAGATCATTGCGGTCGAGAAGCCCTTCATCTCCTCCCCCTTCAAGAAGTTTTTTCCTTAAAACTTGTTTACCTGCACATTGAGAAGGCAATTTAGGTTCATTTTGATATATAGGGTCTAGGACCTTACTTTGGGTTTGAATTGGGGGAAAATGTGGTGATGAGTGTAGACTCTGGTGGCTTATCAAAGATATAGAGGGTTTAGAAGCTTACCTCCCAAGCATTGCTTTATGCGGCTTATATTATTCTTTTTGTCGGGTGGCTCTTCCTTGATTAGCAACAAATATAGGACACTTTTCCACTGCTTAATGTTGGTTTTCTCGAACTGAGGATCTCTTTGTAGTTGTGATGTCTCCATAGCCTTCTTGGAAGTCTTTTCATGGTTCATTTGGGATCTTTCTTCACTACCTTTTTTCCATGTATTATCCTTGGACCAACATTTGTTGATGACTCTCTGGTGGTTCTTCTTTGATCAGCAAATCGTCTTCAATGTTTGGTGCCTCTTTTGTAGCTTTTAGACATGTCTCATCAACCTTTCGCAAATACAAATGCATTATAATAGGTTTTTGAAAGACAAAAGAAGTTGGAGATAAATCATCTCTTAACAATTCTTCCTTCAGTGTTGGAGAACAACAAGTTCGAATTCAACCTTCATGTCAACTAAGGTTTCTTTGTTAGATTTCTTTTGAGAAAATGATCAAATCCTTACTTTCTTAAGATATTCAATGGCATGATCAATGGCTTGTAGAGTTTCAATCAAATATTTGGAAATACTTAGCTTGGCATAGTTCAGAAATGGATCAAAACTTAGGTGTTGTTACTCTGGAGCAAATTTCTTTCTTGTTGGCAAAGCTTGGCTATGTGTCCTTGCTGTTTTCACATATAACACATTAGTTCTAAGGAACTTTTAGAGGACAAACACTTAGCTTGGTCCTTTGCTTTGGTATTGTTCACAAGTTGCACATTTTTAGGTGTTAAGTTGTCTCGGTTTGCTTTGTTTGCTTGGTAAGTAGATTGACTATGTTTTCTCAACATTTCTTCTCAATATTCATCATAGATAATCATTTTTAATTATCCCCACCTTTTGATCTTAGGTTCTTCGTAGTCCCATCGTTCATTCGCCTTTTTCCTCCACCATTTCAATGCTTTTCGTGTAAGGTGCTTACGGCGTATGATAGCTTTCCTTCTCAAGGGTCTTGTTTCTTCAAGAATAATCTTCCATATCATCTTCCCATACCCTTATTTTCCTGGAAAAACATTAAAGATTAGGACTATGATAATAAATGCTATGACTTAACCCGGTATGTGAATTAAGATCTTATCTGGTTGGTAAAGCCTTGCACTCTAGGTGCTAAATCCTCCATAATTATAGGGCTTCAAATCACGCTTAGGAGGATTCTTGTAGTAATAAACTACCACATCATGTTCAGATTCATCCTTATAACTGAATTCATATTTAGTTTTATTGCACCACGGCTTGGTTTGGTCCTTCCCCTGAAGATTCTCTTCATATTCAGACTTATATTGATCGTTAAGCCAATTTTCTTCAGTCCTTTATGGTTGTTGTCCACAAATTTTTTTTTCTCTAGGCTCCAATCAAACTCATCGGAGTATGACTCCACTTTTTCCATGTAGTAAGCCATTGAGATTACTTGCCATAAAAAACAAAGAATAAACTAAATGAATAAATCAAAGTCCTGAAAGGTAAACAAAAGAATAACAAAACAAGAACAAATAATTTTTATATTTCTTTTCTTTCGGAACAAAGAAACAATCAATAGAACAAACCATATACATAATTCATTTTTTTAACAAAATAGATAGCAAACGACTTCTTTAAATCAAAGCAACAATTTATGGGTTTTATAGGTTTTAAACTAACAAGAACAAAATAAATTAGATTTTTATAAGTTTTTATGGATTTTATAAAATTGAAGCAAAAACAGATGGAAACAACTTTTTATGGGTTTTCTGGTTTATAAGAAAGCAATTGTAAAACAAAAAAGAATAAAAAGTAAAGGAACGAAAAAACCTAAATATATATGAACTTTTGGCTATGATACCAAATAATAAGGGCCTAGGAAGAGGGATTCTCGGATATGTACTTGAGAGAAGATTTTGGTGAGTCGATTCTCTCAAAATAGAGATAAAGGAAAAATAAAGGTTTTGTTGTCAAATCCTCAAACAACATACGACCTACATAACTAGAATCCACAAGTTACTAGTCTCACAACATCACACTAGCCTAAGGAATACACCTAAGATTCAAAATGACAAACACAAAGACACATTCTTTGTAGAAAAGCTCAAGGTTTAATGATTTTACTTAAAAGTTGCTTGGAAATACGAAGAGATGGGTTTGGCTTATAAAAAATCAAACCTAAAGTGTCAGAAAATGGTGACATTACTAAACTAAGCAAGATATATCACAAAAACGGATTTTTAACGGACAACAAAGGGGAGTTGTTGGTATTTAAAGGCGAGACCCGATATGCAAAGTCGAACTAAGGAAGGATCCACTTGATCCTATGAATGCTAGAGCATGGTAAGACTTTTAAGGTATGCCTATAAGTGGTTGAAAGTTTCTCGTGGTCGCCACACATAAGGTTTGGACTTGCCTTAAATAGAACCAAACCGAACCATCTTATTGATATGAGCATATCTGGAGGATCCATTGGTGGTTTCAAGCGTTCTTTGGCTTGTTGAATTCATAGAAAACCCAAGAATATTCTCCAAGTGATCTGAAGATAAGGATGCATCTTACTTGGGCTGTGTAGTTCGATATTGGCCTTGTCGCGCAGTTGCGTTCATTTTAGATCCACAAACTTTTAAAAACTTTTAGTTCAGAGCTTCTTTGTGCCGATTCCACTTCGTGGAACTATATGAATTAGTTAAGAATCAATAGAATATTGATTCGTAATTTAGTTCTTTCTGAATCAGCTGGAAAGCTCCGAAGAGTGATCACATGTCTTGATTGGCAAATGAAGTCTTGGTTGTGTCTTCGTGGGCTAGGGTTTGGAGTGTGATTATTGTAAACTCTTCAAGGTCCTCTAAATTATTTGTAGTCTTCATGTTAGGTTTGGCTAATTCTTGTTGGTTAGATTCCTTCTCGTCTCGAATTTTTCGGATTGGATCATCTTCGGGTAGATCTTTGTGGTCGAGGAACCCATCACAGCAATCTACTGTTAATACGATTATCATTTTTTCAGCATAACTTTTAAAATGCATCAATAATCTATCAAACATTTGTACGAAGAAAAATATCAGAAAAATATCAAGCTATTTGACTTATACAACGAATTAAATGAGAAAAAAGCTATATGCTTATGATTGACCGTAAAAGCTTAGAGCCAATGTAAGCGATAGGAAAATATGTAAGACGTGAAATATAGTCATCAACGAAGCTTCCCCCATCTTCACCAATTTCGTCTGGGTCTATGTATGGTACAATTACATGGTCTTCTACATTGACTTCGGTTTTTATCCAATTTGCACCATTACCAGACTGTGAAGTGATAGCCTGAGTGAGTGATCGACAAATGAAAACCAAAAATGGCTGTATAAGAACGTGTATATATGTGTGTATAAGTAGCTAATTAGTACAAGCTTGCTGGAGAAACGAGGATGTTTGTAGATATTAGGCTTCAAGGCATTAGGGAAGGACCTCTGGTATAATCTTGGTTTTGAATCCAATCTTAAACACAAAGCAATACTCGATATCTGGCTATTCGAAAACACGCCATCGGGCTAAGCGGCTCCTCTTCTTCCTTTGTCATTGATATCCGTTCTTTTTCTTTTCCCTGTTAATGCTTATTTTATAAGGGAACAGATGAAAATCTGGAACACTCTTAGTTGAAGACCCATTTGCTAAGCTATTATTCATTTGGTGTCAAATACAGTCTCTTTTTCTCCTTTTTTTTAGTGAATCTAGACCCCACAAATGTCCACCAATTATTCTTTCTGGGACCTTCTATCTCATGCCGAAGCTTTGAAATGGAAAGGAGATTATTTTAAAGGATTGTTTTAGAGAATAGCCACTTTGAGAGTTTAATTGTAGAAATTGGCCCCTTTTCCAAACCTTCTCCGTAATGCACCTTTAGGCCAAGAGATTAGTAGTGCTTTGACCTAAATGCCCTTAGGCGAAAGCAAAAAGAGCGGGAATGATTTATGTTGCTTTGGTGAGGTGTGCACGTGTTTAGTCACGTGGATCTTAAAACAAGACAACTAATTCGTAAGTTATACTCACATGAGAACGTGTAGATGCTACATGGTTAGTGGGCCGAGAAAAGAATTGTAAGCCCAACAAAAGAAGTTGATCAAGCGGAAGTTTTGTTCAAAAGGATTCATGGACTTAGTTTAAAGAGAAGACAGAAATAGTGATGGACAGCAAACGTGGTAAATTAAAAAGTGCGAATAAGTCAAATTGGAATTTTGCAGGTCACTAGTGCCCATGCATCTGCTGCACTTCTGGATTCTAGATGAGCGACGCGTCTGAAAATATAATAGGGAATTGCAAAGTATGATTTGAGGTTGAGTTGAAAGAAGGTGAGATTGTAAAGCAAGGTGATAAACTGACCATGAACTCTCCTCTAGAAAGGATTCTTTATTTATGGGGTCTGCCTGTAAGCCTTCATGTCTTGGATGGGAGAATAATTACTTCTTTTAAAGACAATGGAAGATCTGTGTCTTGGCTATTACGGACCGTTGCGATGTAGCCTTCGTACAAATCTATGCAATACAGTGAAGAGTAGAATTTACCAACAAGTGAATAGATATCTGTGTCTATAACCCCTAAAGCAGCTAGTACATAGCAGCAAGGAACATGCAATACATCGAAAACCTTGCAAGTACATGAATGCTTTTCAAGAACGACTTGGAAAACAAATCCAAAACCATTGTTGGCCTGGTAAACAAAAGGTGTAGAAGAAAAACAGCACAAATGGTTGCAAGACGGAGATGGTCGATGAGTTTTGCTTCAATTTTAGGAGTGTATATAGAGGAAGATTTGGATATAACATCTTGACGGAGAGAGAAGCATCTCATTAACATTGTTCTAATGAACTTAAGCATTGGTACAAGGGGAAAAGGCACAACTTTCCCTATAGAGGAGTTTAATGAATCGACAATTTTGCTTGCCATGATATTGTAGCGTTGGCCAGGAAAATGGGCAAGTGCCCGATGAGATATACCAGTTTCTTGAAGATACTTCGCACAAGCGGGGCTACGTTGTTCAACTTCGGCAAACTAATATTTGAAAGAGCCAATCATAAAAGCTCGAGCAGCCTTTGAGACAACATCAGCTAATCCAGCGTTTTTGAAACGATGATTCACATTGCGACATAGGTGCACAACACAGGCTCTTTGGTACACTAAAGAGTATACAGACGCAGGCAATGTGTAGATAGATGCGTGCCTATCAGAAATGAAAACCATGTTATTGTGGCTTGGCACAAGAGATTAGCGCTGTTTAAAGAACCAAGACCACGCAGCTTTGTTTTCTCCATCTACTACACCAAATGCTAGTGGGAAAATCTGCATATTACCATCTTGACAACTTGCTGTTAGCAAACAACCCTTGTACTTACCTTTCAATTGAGTACCATCGGCCACAACCACTTCTCGCAAGTAATTGTAACCCCTGATCGATGCTCCAAATGCTAAGAACAGATACTTGAACAAAAAACCTTCATCGTGTGAGGGCTCAGTCTCAATGGTTGCAATGATGCCAGGGTTTGAAGATTTAAGGAGATGGAGATATGTAGATAGTACACTGTAATTGGCTTCCTCGTTTCCCCTAGCTCTAGATATTGCAATCTCCTTTGCGTGCCAAGCTTTAGGGTAAGAAATCTTAACATTATGATCAGATACACAATATCACGAATGTTGCAAGCACATGGACCTTTCTCCCCCTTACCAAATTTAGTACTTAGCAAGTCCACAAGGATTTCGGCGGTTGCATTTTAATTGAACTTTGAATGAGAAACAACGTCACATGTATGTTTACGCTGAATCTTCCGTAGTTTAATTAGTGGTGCAGGTAAATGTACTCTTGCATAAATTCTCCACTTGCAATTTTTGTCGCTACAAATGGCGATAATACACATGTTGTTAAACTTGTCAATCTTAGCATGAAAGAGTCTTTTAATAGCACAAATCCCAACAATGTGTTTGAATCATATTTATTCTTGAATACACGGCCAACGAAAAATGAATCTTCAGCTTTTTTAGATCCATATTTGTATGCTTGCATGTAGCTCCACTTATATTGTCTAGAAAGGGTGGAGAATCTAGAATGATAAAATGGTTTTCCTAGGGACAAAGGAAATTTGTGGACTCTTGTCAATCCCTAGATCAAATCCAATATGAGTAGAGTAAGCCTGAGGAGAACTTCTTCCCTTGAAGCAGAGTTAGTGCATGGGAGACCTGTAAAGGGGTCCCAATCAGCATGGTGATCGCGTTTAGCAAATCCTCCCAGTATTAGAAGTCATGGTTGTGATCATCGCTATCTATTTCCAATGAGAAAGCTGTCCCTGATAGAGTTTGTCTTCGGTCAGTATTATTGTCTGTGTCCCATGGACAATATATTTGTAGTAGATGAACTTCGGTTGTGTCCACAACTCTGCCTTTCTGCGAGGTACACCTTCTCGACGTGCTTTATCTGAGCTAGGACTTCATCGTCTTTGAGGGACACATGTGGCTAACATATTGCTAGTAAGGGAGCACTCAGATGTTTTACTGGAGCAGTCAAATTTCTAGCATCTTGAATAAGCGAAACTGAGAAGTATATATTGAGTATTCTGTTTATAGTCCAATAGTTTTTGAATGACTGCAAGCTGGTGTCGTCATTGACAAATACTGGGAGCATTCTAGTTTGGGTAAAAAGAATAGTAGGAGGAGGAGCCTAGAAGCTAAAGGACGTCGATGAAATTTTGCATTGGACATTGAATGAGTCAAGAACAGATTTGTGAAACTTCTGGAAATCGTCAGTCTCCAAGAGCAACGCAACGACCAAATACGGAAAAGGACATTCATTCATAAAGTTCTTAAACAAAATTGGTGGACAGTAAAAGCATAGACATGTCCACGAAAGGAGACTAAAAAAGGAAAACATAAAAACGTGATGAAAGTGGGAAGCTAAAACATGTGGAGGAAAATAGACATCATCCACCATAAAAAGTACTCAGAACACCTTTTGGTAAATGAACATAAACCATTTACACGACAACATTCCGGTTATGAGTAAAACAACCATAAAGAAACATATGGGCGGACCCTTACAGTCCCAATCCATTGAAGGACACATAATACTTCATCAACAACTTCTTCTTCCCCTGCATGATCCCCAACATCTTAAAAAAAAACTAACAATAGTTTGGACAACAAATCTAACCTGGTCTGAAGCAATTTGGAAAATACCAAGCGTGAAGGTTCCTTGTAAAGTAGATGGCTCATTGGTCATGAAAATTTTGCATGATTCTTTTATAAATCCTTGCCTCGCAGTCACCGAAAGCTTTCAAGGAAACGGGCCTCTGGATTCATGGAGTAAACACAACGCAAGAAGAATAGACGGTATGGAGAACCCAAGTTGATCAATTGAGGACACTGCTGAAACATGGTAAGACAAGCAACGTGCATCACATATTTCTTCCTTGCTAAACGCATACCCTCGTAACAAGAGGCCCATATCTAGAATAAGTCTCTAAAATTATTTGATGCGATGGACTTTATGATGGGTAGAAGGAAATAGTTTGAGAGATGGAAGAGAGTAAAAGTTTATGTGAAATCCATGATGGAAGGAATGAGGAGTGAGAAAAAAAGAGAAAAAGTGACTCCTTATTAAATAGATAAAGGGGGAAGGACTAGAAAGGCATGCACTGGTTTAGGGGAGTATGAGTAAGCCCACATTTTAATGGATAAATGTATGTAATGACAATATTGTTTGGAATAAGTGTATAGTGTGTTTGGTGAATGAAATAACCAAAATCATATAAGTCATATCTAAATGATGGTCAGTAAGGGGAGATTGTAATAGTAATGATGGTCAGTAAGGGGAGATTGTAATAGTTGTGAATAGAGTGAGGACATAACCATTAAAAGTTTAAAAGGATAAAACAACATAACAAGATAAAAAATGTCTTAATAGGAGAGAACCAAAAGTAGTAGTGCTAAGAAAGTTAGATGTTGAAAAATAATAAAGCAAGTGTTGAAAAATGATTCAAATTACAATCAATGATTTCAGTTAAATGTTTTGCTAGTTTTTATTTCTAATCAATTGGGGGTTTCAATTTTTACTTTTAATTATAGGACATAATGAGTTTATGGGTGTAGTGGGTGCTGTTACATTTTTGTTTCTTATAACTTCATGTTGTCTCGGAGGATGATATCCTGTCTCGGATCTCAGCGGTGAATACATCTCATGAAGCCTGGGAAATTTTGAAGCATGAGTACATGGGAGATAAGAAGGCGGTCGCTGTCAAGTTACAGACTCTTCGTCATCAATTTGAAACGCTTTTGATGAAGGAGAATGAGACGATGCAAGAATATTTGGCGAGAGTTTCCGCTGTTGTCAACCAAATGAAGTCTTATGGTGAATTCTTGTCAAATGAAATTGTTGTGAGTAAAGTTCTTAGGAGCTTAACTCCAAAGTTTGAATATGTGGTACCTGCAATCATGGAGGCAAATGATATGAGTACATATACCTTTGACACCATGATGAGCTCGTTGATTGGTCATGAGGATCGTCTTGGTAACAAGACTGAGAAAAGTGAAGCAAAAGCTTTCCAAATGAAGGGAGAGTACTCTGGTCAGAAGAATGGCAGCAGTTCTGGAGCTGCAGGTAGAGGACGAGGCAGATCGGGAGGTCGTGGAGACCATGGAAGAGGCAGAGGAAGAGGTTATTATGATAACTCAATAGGTACCAACAAAAGTGACATTCAATGTCATTATTGCAGGAAGTATGGTCATAAGCAGGCCGATTGTTGGAAAAGGCAGAAAGAAGAAAAGCATGCTAGCTTTGTTGAGCAAGAAGATGAGCAGCCTCGACTTTTTATGGCATTTAAAAGTGAGGAAACGTCCAAATCTGTGTGGTATTTGGATAGTGGTTGTTCAAATCACATGACGGGAACCAAATCTCTGTTCAAAGAGTTAGATGAGTCCTACAAGCTTAATGTGAAAGTTGGAAATGACAAAGAAGTTCAAGTTGAAGGTAGAGGAGTCGTGGCTATCCAGAATGGTCATGGTAATCTCAAACTCATCTATAATGTGTATTACATTCCTGATCTAGCACATAATTTGCTGAGTGTTGGTCAAATCGTGGAGAACAATTGTTCTGTTTTTTTGATGAGGGTGTATGTATCATCAAGGATAAGAAATCTGGTCTCATGTTGGCAGAGGTGAAGAAGGCATCAAACAATCTATTTACATTGAAAATGTCTTCTGTTGAAACAAGTGCTTTGGTCGCTAAAGTTTCTGATATTTCGAAGTTGTGGCATTTGCGGTATGGTCACCTAAATGAGAATGGGTTAAGAGTGCTCAATCAAAAGGATATGGTCGTTGGCTTACCAAAGATTGATGCTCTTAAGTTGTGTGAAGGCTGCATATATGGGAAACAAACTCGCAGGTCGTTTCCAGTAGGAAAAGCAAGGAGAGCAACTCAATGTCTTGAGATTGTTCATGCTGATTTATGTGGTCCGATGCAGACCACATCTGTTGGAGGCAGCAAGTATTTTCTGATGCTGACAGATGATTACAGCAGTATGAGCTGGGTGTATTTTCTTGAATCGAAAGGAGAAGCATTCGAGATGTTCAAGAAGTTCAAGGCTCTTGTGGAGAAATAAAGTGAGCAGCAAGTTAAGGTGTTACGAACTGACAGAGGAGGAGAGTTTACATCTACTGAGTTCAATCAATTCTGTGAGAAAGAAGGGATACACCATGAGCTTACTATAGCTTACACACCGGAGCAAAATGGTGTAGCGGAAAGGAAGAACAGAACTCTAGTGGAGATGGCTAGAAACATGTTAAAACAAAAGAATCTACCTAATCAGTTTTGGGCAGAAAGTGTGAGGACAGCAGTGTACTTGTTGAACATATCTCCTACAAGAGCAGTCTTAAACAGAACACCATATGAAGCTTGGTGTGGCAGGAAACCTGGGGTGAGTCATTTAAGAGTTTTTGGTAGTGTTTGCTACTCTCTTATAGATGTTCATAACAGGAAGAAGCTTGATGAAAAATCTGACAAATGCATTTTTCATGGATATTGTTCACAATCTAAAGGTTATAGATTGTACAATCATGTGAGTGGGAAGATTGTTGAGAGCAAAATGTTACCTTTGATGAGGAAGCGGTTTGGACTTGGCATGAAGGTGGAAATGGTGAGCTTGTAGAAATTTCCATTGACAACATTGATGAACAAGAAGAGAGTCAAAATCCAGCACACTCTTTAGCTAATACACAAGCAAGCTCAGCGCCTAGCTCACCTAGAGTTAATGGGGCAAGTGATGGAGAAGAAAATTCAAGCACAAGTCCACCTCAAAAATTCAGATCACTGCGAGAAATTTATGAGGAACAACATGCATTTTTTCAGTGCTGATCCAGTGACAGTTAATGAAGCAGAAAGAATGAAGAATGGCGAAAAGCGATGGAAGAGGAGATCGCTTCTATAGAGAAGAATCAAACATGGCAGCAGGTTGAGCTTCCTAGTGATAAACATTCTATTGGTGTGAAGTGGGTGTTTAAAACTAAGTATCATGTAGATGGCAACATTCAAAAGTATAAGGCAAGGCTGGTGGTTAAGGGGTATGCACAAGAATATGGAGTGGATTATGAAGATACTTTCTCTACGGTAGCAAGGTTTGACGCTGTAAGAATTCTTCTTGCCTTAGGAGCTTATATGTGTTGGCCAATATACGAGTTTGATGTTAAGTCAGCTTTCTTGAATGGTGAGCTACTTGAAGAAGTTTATGTTGATCAGCCTGAAGGTTTTGTAGTTTATGGCAAAGAGGGTTTCGTCTACAGGTTGTATAAGGCTCTTTATGGGCTTAAACAAGCTCCCAGAGCTTGGTACAACAAGATTGATTCTTTCTTTGCAGATTCTGGCTTTGAAAGAAGCAAAAGTGAGCCTACTCTCTACATAAAGAAGCAAGGTGAAGGAGATATCCTTGTTGTGTGTTTATATGTAGATGATATGATTTACATGGGTTCTAGTGCTTCACTTATTGCTAAGTTCAAAGCTATTATGATGGAGAAGTTTGAGATGACAGATCTTGGGTTGTTGTATTTTTTCCTTGGTCTTGAGGTTAAGCAAGTGGAAGATGGGATTTTTGTGTCTTAACATAAGTATGCTTGTGACTTGCTTAAAAGGTTTGACATGACAGGTTGCAATGTTGTATAAATTCCTATGAATGTCAATGAGAAGCTGCAAATGGACGATGGAACAATGAGTGCAGATGCAACAAAATTCAGGAGTTTAGTTGGAGGTCTTATCTATCTAACTCACACAAGACCAGGTATTTGTTTTGCTATGAGTGCAATTTCTAGGTTCATGCACAATCCGACCAACATCATTTTGGAGCAGCAAAGAGGTTGTTGAGATATATTGCAGGAACAACAGACTATGGCTTATGGTACAACTCAGTTTCAGAATTTGAATTAGTTGGATTCACAGACAGCGATTGGGCAAGCTGTGTGGAAGATAGAAAAAGTACCTCATGACATGTTTTCAATCTAGGTTCTGGAGTAGTTTGTTGGAGTTCAAAGAAGCAGAGAGTGACAGCTTTATCATCATCGGAAGCTGAGTATACAGCAGCTACTGCAGCAGCATATCAGGCAGTTTGGTTAAGAAGAATTTTGGAAGACATCAAGCGAGAACAAGTGAATGCAACAACAATTTTCTGTGACAACAAGGCAACTATAGCAATGACCAAGAATCCAGCATATCATGGAAGAACAAAGCATATATCCATCAAGGTCCATTTCATCAGAGACTTGGTTAGTAAAGGGTCAATTGTTTTGGAGCATTGCAGCACAAACGAGCAGAGTGCAAATGTTCTTACAAAAGCATATGATGTACATTGACTTTAGGAAATTTTAATTCTGCATCTAGAAAAGATCATTACCCTTTAGCTTTCATCGATCAAATGCTAGAGAGGTTGGCTAATCACTCATATTACTGTTTCCTTGATGGATGTAGTGGATTTTTCCAGAACCCTATACATCCTAATGATCAGGAAAAGACAACTTTTACTTGCCCTTATGGCACATTTGCATATAGGAGAATGCCTTTTGGTATATGTAATGCACCTGCTACATTTCAACGTTGCATGAATTCGATATTTTTGAATCTGATTGAGGAGATGGTTGAGGTGTTCATGGATGATTTCTCTGTCAATGAATCTTCTTTATCCTCTTGTTTGTCGAATTCGTGCAGTGTTTTATCTATGTGTGTCGAAACAGACCTTGTGCTCAATTAGGAAAAGTGTCACTTCATGGTACGAGAGGGTATTGTTTTGGGTCATAAGATATCAGAGAAAGGCATCGAGGTTGATAGTGCCAAGATAGAAGTGATGGTTCAGCTACAGCCTCCCAAAACAATTATGGATATCCAAAGTTTCTTAAGACATGCGGGGTTCTATAGGCATTTTATTAAGTATTTTTTGAAGACAACTGACCTCTAACCCGTCTCCTCTATAAGGAAACAGAGTTCATCTTTGATGAAGAGTGTTTTAAAGCTTTTATGGAGCTTAAAGAAGCCTTAGTGATAGCACCTATTGTTCAAGCACCAGATTGAACTCTCTCTTTTGAGATAATGTGTGATGCTAGCGATTATGCTGCTGGAGCAGTCCTGGGACAAAGGAAGGATAAGAAACTCAATGTTATATACTATGCTAGAAGAACACTGGATGAGGCACAAGTGAAATATGCCACGATAAAGAAAGAATTGCTTGCGGTGGTGTTTGCCTTTGAGAAATTCAGGTCTTTTTTGGTTGGGTTGAAGGTCATAGTACATACAGACCATGCAGCTCTGAGGTACTTAATGAAGAAGAAGGATGCTAAGCCTAGACTGCTTAGGTGGATATAACTGCTACAAGAATTTGATATGGAAATGGTAGACAAGCCTGGGGTAGAAAACAGTATTGCGGATCATCTATCTAGGATGCAGGTGAAATGATCCCTACCAATGGACGACGATATGCTAGAGGAACATCTTTTGAGCTTCTCAATCAGACACTCGACCTCGACACTCGACCACGACAAGGTCGAGCGTCCGTTTACTAGCCGGATGGGATGTTTTTCGATTGGTTTGAGATTTGTCGAGACTTGTTTGCTATGGTATGCCGATCTGGTGAACTTTCTGGTAGGAGGAGAACTACCTAAAACTCTGAACTCCTACCAAAGGAAGAAATTCTTCAAGGATGTCAACAGTATTTCTGGGATGAACCATATCTCTACAAGAAAGGATCTGATGGGCTTTTCAGGAAGTGTGTATCAGAGGAGGAAATTAAAGGGGTATTGGAACATTGTCATGGATCTGCATATGGTGGTCACTTTGCAACATTTAAGAGAGCACAAAAGATTCTTCAATTCGGGTTATGGTGGCCATCCATCTTTAGGGACTGCCAAGAGTTTATATCTAGATGTGATCCTTGTCAGAGGATGTGCATTATAGGCAAGAGGAATGAGATGCCTCAGAATCCTATCTTGGAGATAGAAGTGTTTGGCTGCTTGGGAATTGATTTCATGGGACCTTTTAACCCACCATCTTTGGGGAACATCTACATTCTGGTTGCTGTAGATTATGTGTCTAAGTGGGTGGAAGCCATTGCATGCCCCACGAATGATGCAAAGATGGTGCTGAAGCTATTCAGACACATAATATTTCTCGGATTTAGAGTGCCAAGAGTTGTGATCAGTGATGGAGGATCCTATTTCATCAACAAAGTCTTTGAGAGCTTGCTCAAGAAACATGGGGTTAGACACAAGGTGGCAACTCCCTATCATCCCCAAAGCAGTGGGCAGGTTGAGGTATCCAATAGACATATCAAGTCTATTATGATGAAGGTGGTTGAGATATCAAAACGTGATTGGACTGTCAGATTGGACGATACTCTTTGGGCCAATAGGACGGCCTTTAAGACAACTATTGCGAGAATGCCTTTTCAGCTACTCTATGGGAAATCATGCCATTTGCCGGTTGAGCTCGAGTTCAAGTCGATTTGGGCCACTAAGCTTCTGAATTTCAACTTCAAGACAGCCCAAGAAAAGAGGCAAACGGATATGCATGAACTAGAGGAGATCAGACTTGAGGCATATGACAGCTCTAAGGCATACAAGGATTGCACCAAGGCAGCTCATGACAAGAAGATCCAGTCAAAGACAATCACAGCCGATGATCATGTGCTTCTCCTTAACTCTAGGCTCAAGCTGTTTTCGGGTAAACTTAGATCAAAGTGGTCATGTCCCTTTAAGATACTACACATTATGCCTTATGGAGTTGTTACCTTGACCAAAAACAAAGGAGAAAAGTTTACAGTGAATGGCCACAGAGTTAAGCCATACTTGGCTGACTGCACGATTCCCATGGGAACTTTGGTTCTTATCGATGAGCCACCTCATCTCCAATGAATATGAGGGAGTCAAGCTCGCGACTATAAACGAGCGCAGTTGAGAGGCAATCTCAAATGTATTCTCTGTACATACATTATGTCTTGCACTTACATTTAGCATATTCAATTTCTTTTTGGTAATCTTATAGATTTGATCATTAATTGCATTTATTTTATCTTGCATGCATTTGGAAAGATTTTTGTACGTTTTGCAGGAAAGTGGAGCCAAGATAGGACAAGTGAGACTCGAACCGACATGATGGGACAACACTCAACCAAGTCTGGTCGAGGATCCCACTCGAGCGTCAGTTGTCATGTGACAGACTGACACTCGACCAAGTCTGGTCGAGCGTGATGCTCGAGTGTCCCACTCCTTTGTCAAATCTCAGGTATGCGCACCTATAACTGCCAAAAGCTTAAAAAGAGGAGACATGTACTGCGAAAAAGAGGAAAAGGGAGTCAATTTTTCTTTAGGTACTTCAAGAGCTTATTGGTTAATCATTGTAGTTCATCTCTCCTTGATCTAATTTTTGATGTTTATGATTTATGATTCTACGTTTATGTTATTCATCATGAATTTTGAGTAGATACATTAGGGTTCTTGAGGAGATGGTGAGATTAGGGTAGATCTAGGGATTTACTGATTTGTTTAGGGTTGATTAGGCTTAGATCTCTTCAATTTATATGTCCTTAATGCCTATTTCTCTTTGATCAATTGAAATCTAATGGTTTGGTGTTTCCCACCCACATGGTGTTTGGGTAAATGCTTGAATGAACTTAGGTTAAGATAGCTTCTCCTAGCTCAAGAGATTGATTGTCTAGGGTGTTATTAAGCTTTGTTAGGTCTGTTGTTATTGCCTCTTGAGCCTCAAATCGTTGGTGAGAACCAAGTCTGGTTGTGGTTCAAGAGAGGTCTCATTGCATGAGAATGAATGTGATTGACGTGATTCCTTGCCTAGAGGTCATCTGAATAGGTTGATAAACAAGTCTGGAACCCCTATGAATGCTTTGATCACTAATCCCTAACCTGAAGAACCCATTTTCTCCTTTAATTTTCGTGATCATTCTTGCTATATTTTTAGGTCAAAACTCTGTTTTAGGGTTGCTCTGTTTTTGCACATTACTCTGTTTCGTTTGCTTTGTTTTTCATACCCTTTTTTTGCTCTTTTTCAATTACTCTGTTTTTACTCTGTTTTTATGCTCTGTTTTGATACTCTGTTTTAGTGCTCTATTTTCATCTAGTTTAATTCGCACCAAATCACTTACCTTAATCATGATCGGCTTGGATTAGGTTGAGTAGATTGTATTCTGATTGAATAGTTGCTACCCTAGTTAGATTGATACCTTACTGTACTGCATTGATCACATATAACAGTAGGTTTATTTGATAGTAAAAACACTGTTATCAGATGTGTACGTCATTGTTGTTGACATCTTTGTTTTTTGTGTCCATTACATTGTTCAAGTTCGGAAGTGAAGAGGGAGTGAAGATTATAGTATGTACCATATTTGAGGGGATACTGCCTTCGACATTGGATTACAAGAGACAGGAAAACTTTTTCGGGGACGTCATCATTGTGGTCGTCATTATTCTAGATGTCTTTGTTGTTGTTGTCCTCGCAATCTTGTTCGTAATCATCACCGGATGCACGATTGGCATTTTTAGCACCATTGACTGTGGGATGTTTTACAGGCGTGCGAACATCAGAACGTTTTCCAAATGATAGTTGTTGGTCCCCATAGTCATCTTGAGAAATAGTGTTAACAGAAATATCCGGGACATAATGGTTGGGGACATCATGAGATAGGCCAAAAGTGCTAGTGGACATGTTTTGTTGTGCCAGAATCCCCGCAAATTTGGCTTCAACAAAATGAGTAATGGAACTGCACTCAAGAACAAACACCTCCTAGACGTTTTCTTTGACACACTTCATAATAAAATCGTGCAACAAAGTTTGCTCGGAAGATCCCAGGTGAGAGGTGATTGTAGCCCGAATAACACAACCAGGTTTGGTAGAGGGCAACAATGGAAGTCCCAAGAACCCGCCACGCCACATGATCTTGGTGAAAGTTAAATTGTCATCTATGAGACGCATTAGGTAGACAACATCGAGGTCTTTTACTTTTTCCGACCATGAAACATCACACTGACATATGCCTTGAAGCATGGGAGTTACTACAAGCTGCATGAGAAGGATGATGAATAATGAACAAGAGAAACAAAATGATCCTTGCATCATTATATTAGTGAACACGGGAATAGAAATTTTATAAGAGGAGCTTACGTTTGGGTTTTGCTCACAAGAAAGGATGTTCCCATTGTGGAAAGATTTAAATGATTGCAGAGTATGGGGACAGTTTCTAGAAAAAGCAATTGGAAAGTAAGTGTGATCCCATGATAAACAGTGTGGGTTTTGCGCAGCTTATCGACTAGAGATTTAGTGGACTTGATTTTGGAACCTACTTTGACCATCCTGAGAGTCATTTAGAAAGAGTGACTACCTCAAGGGAATGCTTCAAAGAGATCGAGGTCCTTAACCATCTCAACTACTTCAACAAAAGCCTTCACCGGCTGAGAATTACAAATTAAAATACCTTTGACAATCACAAAAAGTGCCAATCTCAAGGGCCTATAACGAGGCATCCTTTTTTTCCTTGGGAAGCTTCTTGTTTTTCTTGAACCAGTCGACTAATTCTTGAATAGTAATCGAAGTTTGCGTACATGGGAACAACAGAATATGAGACAAAGAGTTATAAGACAAAGATTTGAAGTGATAGCATGTGAAATGGTCACAAAAAAGGAATATCAAATGTATATGCACCTAGCAAAGTGTTCTAGTAGAGCTCTGCTCCAATGGAAGGAGACGAAAAATCATCAGGATCATTTGGATATGGCTCTCATTGGAAACCTGTGAGAATACCAAATTTGTGAAGGGAGAAGAGTATGTTAGTTTATAGAGATTTATAATGACGATTAAAGAGACCCGAGAAATTGAGGGCGAGAGAGATTGGAGAGACTTGAAAGAAGAAAGATTTCTCTTTCTCTTAATTGTATTTCTTTACATGAGTTAGAAATATATAGACAAACCTATTAGGACTACTTAATCAAAAGAGTACAAAAGTATTACATAAGATATGTAAGTAGAAAACCAAAGAGGAAATTCTCGGGTCTTGGGTTGCGGATCCCAACATGGTAAGGCAGATTTGGAGATGGTTGGGTCACACTTCTCGAAGGAGAAAGTGATGTGACATAACGACTAGTTTGGGTCACTTGTGATCTTTTCATAATCTGCACATGTGATCCTATCATCCAACGATTTTTTTAAGACTAATGCTTGAGAGAATTGCTTCTCAAGCAACCTTCTTCTTGATTAATGCTTAAGCTTTCGAATTCCTTAATACTTTTAGTTTAAGTGTCACAAATCCTGGTTTTTACCACTTCTAGTTCTCGGATAGTGGTATTGGAAAGTTTGGATCTGTAAATTTTCATAGTTTTCCGTCAGAGGCTCCGCAAGTTGTCTATTTTCGCATGTGTTTTACTATTTCCAGAAGTAATTCTTCAACTGCTATCCACCACTATAGCAGGAGAAGGTTATGATGGGTAAAATTTCGGAATAACAAAGTTTGTTCCGAGGTATTAAGTGTCTTGGGGTCTTCTTGCCGGTGACAATAAGATGGGTTGAATCGGGAGTTCTTGCTGGAGTACTATGCAGTAGAGATCCATCCAGTTGGGAGTGAAGGAAGCCTTGGAAGTTAAATTAATTATGATCAGTTAAAATTATTGGTTTAATAACATTTCATCGGTTCAATATCAAAATTCGCTGGTTCAATAAAATTTCATCGGTTCAGTAATATAATCTATTGGTATTGTTTGTTGAATTAAGCTTGAACATAGTAACTTACTGATCAAGTTACTTAATAGATAAGATAGAGTTTGTTGTGTTAGGAGTTATCTAATCATACATTTTCCTAGTAGATTAAGGAAGACTTTATCTTGTCTATAAAAGGGAGATACCAAAGTGTGGTATAACTAAAGAGTTTAAGGTTTGAGGCTTTAGTTTTTGAGAGAGCTTTCTAAAGCAATAAAGAAAGTGATTCTTTATTAACCATTTGAGTTTATAATCAATACTTTAAGTTCTTCAATTGGTATCAGAGCTAGGTTCATGATCAAGGAGGAGACTAATTCACGAAGGAAAAGTTAAACGAGAGGTTTAACAAATCAATGGGCGACGAAAAAGTCTTGGTTCCGACGGAGGGAGCCAAAACCGGAGGAGGCTCTTCCTCTATAGCAGGTCCAATGTTAACCGCAACAAACTACACTGTTTGGGCCATGAGAATGAGAGTATGTCTCAAAGTACATGAAGTATGGGAGGTAATTGAGGCTGAACTTGATGATAAGAAAAAAACAATATGGCAATGGCGTGTTTGTTACAATCCATACCGAAATCTCTTATTCTACAAGTTGAAGAATTAGAAACGCAAAAAAGGTATGGGAGGCCATCAAAACTCGAAACTTAGGGGCTGAACGTGTGAAGGAGGCTAGGTTATAAACATTGATGTCCGAATTTGACCGTCCTAAGATGAAGGATGGCAAAACAATTGATAGATTCGTTGGCAAGTTAACCATGATTTCGTCTAAATATACCTCTCTAGAAGTAATCATAGAAGAATCGAAGTTGGTTAAGAAGTTTCTCAAATGTTTACCTAGAAAGAAATACATACTTATGGTTGCATCCCTTCAATAACTCTTGGATCTTAAAAGTTCAAGCTTTGAGGATGTTGTAGGTCGTTTTAAGGCTTATGAAGAGAGAATTCTCGAAGAGGAAGAGGAAATTCAAGAAGATCAAAACATGATTGAAGGATCAGTAGGAAGAGGTATAAGTGGACAATCACGTGGAAGAGGTCGAGGTAGAGGTAATGGAGATCGAGATCTATCGAAAGTTATGTGCTATCAGTGTGATAAACTAGGGCATTATGCTTCAAGCTGTCCGGATCGTTTTCTTAAACTACAAGAGACTCAGGAAGAAAGTGTTAGTGGAGACACACAAGTAGCGGTTGATCTCTTTATGCATGAGGTGGTTTATTTAAACGAGGAGAATTGTGTACCAAGTAAATTTGTGACATCTAATGTAGAGAATACTTGGTATCTTGTTAATGGAGCAAGCAATCACATGCCTGGGAATAGACGATACTTTACTCAAATAGATGAGACAATCACGGGAAAAGTAAGATTTGGAGATGACTCACGCATTGATATTAAGGGAAAAGGATCGATTTCTCTTTTGGATCAAAACGATGAAAAAATCATGCCTAATATGTACTACATTACAAGTTTAAAGCGTAACATAATTAGTTTTGGAAAAGCTACCAAATCTGTCTGTGATATATGGATGAAAGGAGATTATTTGACAATGTTTAATCAAGAAGGAAAAGTAATTGTCAAAGCCAAAAGATCACCAAATCGACTTTACAAGATTCAGATGGATATCAAAGACTCGGAGGTGCATCTAACCGAGGTAAGCAAGTGGCATGCACAGTTAGTTCATATTAATTTTGATACTTTTTCTAACATGATCAAGAAAGAACTAGTTAAAGGTCTCCCCAAGGTCGATATAGAGAAGAAGATATGCAGATCATGTTTACTTGGAAAGCAAACACGGCAAGTTTTTCCAAAGGCAACTTCTTCCCGAGCGGATAAAGTTTTGGAACTTGTACATGGGGATCTTTGTGGACCAATATCACCAAAAACTGCAGCTGGAAATATGTATATATTTGTTCTTATCGATGATCATTCAAGATATATGTAGACTATCTTGATGAAAGAAAAAAGTGAGGCGTTTGGAAAATTCAAGAGATTCAAAAATGTGGTAGAAAAGGATACTAGAGAAAGAATTGAGGTGTTTAGAACTGACCGAGGAGGTGAATTCTTGTCCCATGAGTTCAAAACGTTTTGCAAAGAAATGGAGATTTAAATGCATTTTACCGCACCTTACACACCACAACAAAACGGAGTTGTTGAGAGGCGTAATAGAACATTGATGGAAATGTCAAGAAGCATGATGAAGCATATGCATATGCCTAATTATCTTTGGGGAGAAGTGGTAAGACACTCTACCTATCTCTTGAATAGAATTGCTACAAGAGCTATCAATGATCGGACACCATATGAGGTTCTTCACGGAAAAAAGCCAAACATCAATCATATCCGAATTTTTGGATGCATCGGATATGCTAAGGTTGATGTTCCATTCTTGAAGAAACTAGAAGATAGATCTTGTATACTTGTTCATCTTGGAACCGAACCAAGGTCTAAAGCTTATCGATTACTTGATCCGGTTTCTCAAAAAATTATAGTAAGTAGAGATGTGTTGTTTGATGAAGCAAAAAGATGGAATCGGAATCACAAAGCTTCAGAGGAGAGTCAAGTTGGAAGTTTTGAGATTATGATTAGTAGTAATGAGACAATAACCAAGTCCAATGGAGATGATCATCAAGACCACGAAGATGTTAGGACCAAAGACAAAACCGAAGAGACCAACGAACAAAACGAGGATGTGGTTTCGGGTAAGATTTCATCCGGTGAAGTCTTGAGAAGATCTCAAAGGGATGTTTCAAGACCAAAACATCTTGATGATTATGTCTTGATGTCCGAAATTGAAGGAGAAAAACTACTATTGTGCTTAGACGATGAACCTAAGAATTTTAAAAAAGCAAAAGAATTAAATGTATGGATTCTTGCATGTGAAGATGAAATTAGGTATATTGTCAAGAATGAGACTTGGGAACTAGAGGAGCTCACAGTAAGTGTCAAGCCCATATGACTTAAATGGGTATTCAAAATCAAATATAATTCTGATGGAAGCATCAACAAGTAAAAATCAAGACTTGTTGCCAAAGGATATGTGCAAAAGTATGGAATAGATTATTAAGAAGTGTTTGCACCAGTTGCAAGACTTGAATCAATTCGCCTTCTTGTTAATATATCTGCTTCAAATGGCTGGGAGATACATCATCTTATGTGAAAACGGCTTTCTTTAATGGAGATCTAAAGGAAACCGTTTATGTTACACAACCGGAAGGCTTTGAGGTGAAAGGGAGTGAAGACAAAGTCTATAAACTTAAGCAAGTCTTGTATGGGTTAAAACAAGCATCAAGAGTTTGGAACATCAAGTTGAATAAAGTACTTACAGAACTTAAGTTCAAAAAATGTAGCAAGGAGCCATCGGTTTACGAGAAGATAATCTCAGATCAAAGTTTGCTTATTGCCGTTTATGTAGATGATTTGTTTGTCACAGAGACAAATAGAAGAACTGTTGACAATTTCAAAGGAGAAATGGCAACTAAATTCTAGATGAGTGACTTAGGGAAGATAAATTACTATCTTGGAATAGAAGTAAGACAACTTAAAGGTGGAATAACGTTATCACAAAAACGTTATGCTCAAAAGATTATTGAAGACTCGGGAATGGATGATTGTAACATTGTTCATATACCAATGGAGCCGGGGTCAAAACTATCAAGTGCCATTCAAGAAAAGGAAATTGATGCCATGGATTCTAGAAGGAAGATTGGTTGTCTTCGATATATTTTACATACAAGACCGGATTTGTCATATTGTGTTGGAGTTTTGAGTAGATAAATGCAAAGTCAAAGAGAATCACATGGAGCTCCCATGAAACATTGTTTAAGATACTTGAAGGGCACAATCACCCTCGGATTCTCCTTCACGAGATCTCATACACAAGTACCAAGGTTAATCGGGTATAGTGATAGTAGTAACAATGTAGATCCGGATGATGGAAGAAGTACAACTGGGCACATCTTCTATCTAAGCGCGAGTCCGATTACTTGGTGCTCACAAAAGCAATAAATCGTTGCCTTGTCTTCGTGTGGAGCCGAGTTCATGGCTGGAACTGAAGCTTCAAGACAAGCAATTTGGCTTCAAGAGTTACTAAGTGAAATCATAGGATTGACAAGAAAAAGGTAATCATTCGTATTGACAACAATCCGGTGTTTCATGGGAGAAGTAAACACATACACACAAGGTATCGTTTCATAAGAGAATGTGTTGATAATTGTCAAATCGAAGTGGAACATATTCCGAGAACAAAACAAAGGGCGGATATACTAACAAATGCACTAGGGAGAATCAAGTTCAAAGAGATGAAGGATTTCATTGGTGTTCATGATATAGAGAAAGTTGATTTCAAGGTTAAGAGGGAGAATGTTGAATTAAGCTTGAACATAGTAACTTACTGATCAAGTTACTTAATAGATAAGATAGAGTTTGTTGTGTTAGGAGTTATCTAATCATACATTTTCATAGTAGATTTAGAAGACTTTATCTTTTCTATAAAAGGGAGATACCAAAGTGTGGTATAACTGAAGAGCTTAAGGTTTGAGGCTTTAGTTTTTTAGAAAGATTTTCTAAACAATAAAGAGAATGATTTTTATTAATCGTTTGAATTTATAATGGATACTTTAAATTCTTCATGGTTGATTAACGATATCATTAATCATTAATTTCATGTATTTTCATGTTGATTCACGATTTCATAAGATATAAAACAAATGTTAGTTCACACCGGTTCACGTAACACAATGTTGTATTATACTATAATTTGGATCGTATATAATTTTGTATTATACCATAATTTCGATCATATATATCGATCTTATACACTTGTTGTTTTGTATCATAAACTTCGATCGTACATAATATTATACATTTGATACGGTCAACTAAAACTAATCTATCGTATATAATAAATTAGATTGTTGTAATTATCGTATATAAATATTGTATTCTATCATATTCTATTATATTTTAAATCCAAAACAAGATTTCATTATATAACGTTGTATTATATTATATTCTATTATATTATAAATCAAAATCCATTGTAGTATAAATAATCTCACAAAAGATATTAACTTATTAGGATGAGTTTTTTTATAGTCAAGCATATTATGAACAAGAAAATGTAACATTATATATATATATATGTACATATATGAATAAGTGTTTTAAACCCTCATATACTAAAACAACAAAATCTTAGTGGTTCAACAAGTACATATAATTATAATCTTGGAATAATTAATTGTTAGTGAGAAAGCGCTAAAGTACGATTGTTTGTATTTTGGAACAACTAAAAAATGTTGTATAACTATGTTGCAGAGCGAAACGATAAGGACTCATAGTCATATCCTCTTATTCCTCGCCTCTTCCGTCTTCCTTCTGGTAGTAGGTTTGGTTAATCAGAACGGAGACTCTGTTCTTTTCCTCATCCAAAAAGTACATCCAGATGATCAGTTTAGATGATCTGTTTGGATGATGCTTTTGAATGATGTTTTTTTCCTCATCCGAAAATTACATCCGGATTATGCGTTTGGATGAAATTATGTTTCTTTATACATTTGTATAAATTAGTAAGTTGGATGTAATCTATAAACAAAAGACTAAAAAGAACATTTTTATTAAATTATTTTTTTATGATCTAAATTATATTTACAACTACATAAGTATCAAAATTATTTTAAAATAACTTATAAAATTCTATATTAATTATATAATTAAATTTTACTAAATAATTATATTACAAAACTTTAAAAAATCTATTATTTAACATTTTAATACAAAAGACAATGTAAAAATAAGAGAGAGATTAAAAATGAGGAGAGAGGGTAAAAAAAGTAAAAATAAGGAGAAAAAGTAAAAATGAGGAGATAGAATAACACATAGGAGAGAATAAAGAAGAATAGAGATTAAAAATGAAAAAGAGAGTAAAAATGAAACGAGAGAGTAAAGAGAGAGAGAGTAAAAATGAAGAGAAAGAGTAAAGACGAGGTCAGAGAGTAAAAAGAAGAGAGAGAGTAAAGATGATGAGAGAGAGTAAATATTAGGTGAGAGAGTAAAAACGAAGAGAGAGTAAAAAAAAGAGAGGGTAAAAATAAGGAGAGAAAATAAAAAAGTGGAGAGCAAATAAAGAACAAGAGAGAGTAAAAATGAGGAGGGAGAGTAAAAATAAAGAGAGAGAATAAAAAAGAGGAGAGCAAATAAAGAAGAAGACAGAGTAAAAATGATGAGAGAGTAAAAAAAAAAGAGAGAGTAAAGACAAGGTGAGAGAGTAAAAAAGAAGATAACAGAAATATGAGGTGAGAGAGTAAAAAAGAAGAGAGACACTAAAAATGAGAAGAGAGAGTAAAAATGAAGAGAGAGAGTAAAAATGAGAAGAGTACGTAAAAAGATGAGAGAAAAAATGAGAAGATTGACTAAAAATGAGGAGAGAAAGTAAAAAAGAAGAAAGAAAGTAAAGATGAGGTGAGAGAGTAAAAATGAAGAGAGAGAGTAAAAAGAAAAGAGAGAGTAAAGATGGAGAAAGAGTAAAAAAAGTAGAGAGACAATAAAAACGGACAGAGAGTAAAAATAGGAGAGAGAATAAAAAAAAGAGAGAGAACAAAAAGAGAAGGGAGGATTAAAATGAGAGGAGTAAAAGAAAGGAGAGAGAGTAAAATGATGAGAGAGAGTAAACAATATATAAGAGATTACAATATTTTGTTAATATATGTTAAGAACATTTGTTTGTATTTTAAAGGTATTTTAGTCTTTCACTCATTTTTACAAACTCATCTTCATTCAAATGCACTATTTAAACTCATCTAAAGTTTTGTAAAATTATGATTTTGGCAAAATTATCCAGATGATGCGTCTGAATGAATCATATAATTGTGTCTGAAAAAGAATAGTTTGCATCTTCATCGAGTTAGAGCATCTAGATGGACAAAATAACAAAGCCTAATTATCCACAAAACATAGCGTTTTGCTTGTTTTCGTTCCAGCCTTGAAGATGGTGGTGTTCTTGATTAGAATCTTCTAGAGATCAAACACAAATATTAGATTATGGTGTTGGTACTCGATTAGAATCTTCCCGAGATCAAACACAAATCCAAACTCAGCAACTTGTTCTTAGCACAAGTAATAGCAAAAGCCTCTACATGTAAATTTGATGGCATTACGCACACTACAAGAGAACATTAGTTTAGGGACAAAATTTTACAACGTTTTGAGAATGTCGTAAATTGGGGCGTCTCTGCAAGTCCTTTACGACATCAGTGGATTTCGTCATAAAAGAGTTGTAAACAGACAACGAAAACTTTCAACTTGCCATTTCCGATGTTTTGACAACGCTTTGCCATTTCCAATACACTTTGTTGTTAATTCGTCCCTAAATTGTAACTTGTTTACGACGTAAATCTTTTACAACGAGTTAAAAACAAAATTTGAAATTCGGTACACGTTGTTTGTGTTACGTAATTGGTTTATAAAAAAAATTTGAATGTATGTCGTAAAGGCGTTGTTAAAGTTTAAATTTCATTGTTAAAACGTCTCTACTTTGCAACTCTTTTACGACTAATTAGTTTACAACTATTTAAGGAAAAAATTTTAAATTATGTATTTATGGTTAGTTACATACGTGGTAAATTACTCGTATTTGGTTTAACGTTGCAAAATCATTGTTAATTTTTTGCTTATATAAGGAGGAGGACTCTCTTCATTAATCACAACATCAAACAACAACAAAAAACTTGGTAGAGAGAAAAAAAAATGGTTTGGAGAAGAAAAAAAAATTTATGCAAAAATAACGGTTTTGGGAAAAAATCCAAAGACATGTCTTTTGGTGGAGATATATTCCAGCAACGGAAGTGGATGTATATGTATAGAGATGCTGCAGGAATCATTACAAAGGAGTTTATGAACGGGGAAGAAATATTC
This sequence comes from Lepidium sativum, assembly GCA_023374145.1. NCBI lineage: Eukaryota > Viridiplantae > Streptophyta > Magnoliopsida > Brassicales > Brassicaceae > Lepidium > Lepidium sativum. The sequence continues at coordinate 62,969 of JAKUCM010004038.1, forward strand.
ATGCGCCAGGCTAGTCAAACCGAAATCACGCTTGAATCAAGTAAGATGTTCTGTCTTTGCCGGAAATGCAAAAATACTAAATTCGCCCGAGTAGAAACTGTTTGGAATCATCTATTAAATAGAGGGTTTACACCATATTATTACATTTGGTTTCACCATGGGGAGAGTGATAGTGTTGGTGGGAATGATGAAGCAAGTAGTAGTAATTTTAAGAATGTTGAAGGTAATATAGGTGAATCAAGTAATTTGCATGATGTTGGTTATCAGAATGAGATTAATGGGGTTGTAGAGCATGATAGGATGCATGATATGGTCACATATGTATTTCAGGAAACTAATACTGATCAAACTATAGTTTCTGAGGCACCCAATTTAGATGCAAAAAGGTTTTATGACATGCTAGATGCTGCAAACCAGCCTCTCTACGAGGGATGTAGAGAAGTTCTGTCTAAATTATCATTGACAGCTAGGATGATGAATATTAAAACATAATGTAATTCATCTTAGTCATGCATGAATATGTGGACTGATTTGCTCAAAGAGTATTTGCCGGAAGACAATGTGTGTGCTGAATCATATTATGAGACGCAGAAATTTGTCTATACTCTTGGGTTGCCTTGTGAAACCATTGATGTTTGTATAGATAATTGTATAATATATTTGAAATATGATGATATGTTACAAGAATGTTGATTCTGTAAGAAGCCAAGATGTAAGGCACAAGGGAGTGGGCGTAAGAAGGTACCATATCAACGGATGTGATACTGATATGTTGAAGAAGTTATATCAGTCGGAAAGGACAGCAGCTGCGATGAGATAACATGCAGAGCATTCAAAGACGGATGGAGAGGTTAATCATCCTTCAGATGCAAAGGCATGTAAACATTTCAATACGGTACACAAAGATTTTGCTAGGAATATTAGGAATGTTTATCTTGCTCTACGCACCGATAGTTTTAGTCCGTTTGGAATCTGACAGACAATATTCTTTATGACCAGTAATCATTACGCCTTATAACCTTCCTCCGGGGATGTGCATGGAAAAAGAATTTTTATTCCTAAGTATACTAGTTCCTAGTCCCAATCATCTGAAGCAGTCTCTTGACGTGTTTTTTCAACCTCTGATTCATGAGTTGAAACAGTTATGGACGCATGGGGTTCGAGCATATGATTGTTCTGCCCAAAAAAATTTATGATGAAGGCGGTGCTTATGTGAACGATAAGTTACTTCCCTGCCTACAAAATGTTATCAGGTTGGACAACACATGGGAGATTGGCTTGTCCGTATTGTTCATGGGAGGACATATGAATTTTAACTAAAGCATTGGAGGAAGACGTCTTGGTTTGATTGTCATCGTCGATTTTTTTCAATTAACCATCTGTACCGACGAAACACGACTCTATTCAGGAGTAAAGTTAAAGTAAAGGATCCCCCACCACTATATCTATCATGAGAGAAAATCGAAGCAAACATGGATTACTACGTTGCGTTAGCAACTGTTCCTCGAGGAGGTAATTGGCACGTTCCTAGTAATATGTCGAACTATTACGGATGAAATCATAATTGGCATAAGAAGAGAATATTTTCGGAGCTACCATATTGGAAAGATTTGTTAATTCGACACAATTTGGATATGATGTACATCAAAAAGAAATGTTTTGAGAATATCATGTATACAATTCTGAACGTGGTTGGTAAGACTAAGGATAACAGAAATTCGCGTTTAGAGTTACCAGCTATTTGTTCCAGAAGTGAGTTGCATATCAAAAGCGACGGCAAAATTTCAGTTCATATATTTAGATTGTCATCGGTGGTGAAAACGGTGTTATTCAATTGGGTGTCATCAGAGGTGAAGTTTCCTGATGGTTATGCTTCAAACCTCTCAAGATGTGTTGAGCAAGGGCAAAAGTTTACACGGATGAAATGTCATGATTGTTATGCGTTCATGCAACGACTACTACCCTTTGCTTGGGTCGAGTTACTTCCAAAAAATGTACACGAAACACTTGCAGGTATTTGTTTAACATAATTTAGTAATGGATATAAACCTATATATATAACTCATATAAATGTGCGCTATATATTTTAGGTATTGGAGTTTTTTTTAGAGATTTGAGTGCACGGACAATCACAGTAGAAGGTTTGAAACAACTTTCAACAAATATACCGCTCTTGTTATGCAACTTAGAGAAGATTTTTCCTCCTTGGTTCTTCGATGTTACGGAACATCTCCTAGTGCACCTTCCTCACGAAGCACTACTGGCTGGACCTGTTCATTTTTGATGGATGTACCCATTTAAGCGTTTTATGAAAACTCTTAAGGGCAAAGTAAAGAATCTGTCAAAAGTCAAAGGGTCAACCGTTGCTGGTAGTCTGACAGAAGAAACGTCGCATTTCACACCGTACTACTTTGCACCCACCGTTCACACACGAAAAAGAGCACCTAGGAGATATGATGATGGTGATGTTACCCCTACTTATGCAGTAGAATAAGTTCCTGATATCTTTTCCCCAATTGGGCGTCTTAGTGGCAAATTATAAGAAGTTTGGTGGAGTAGTCCCGAAGACCGCCACACAGCACACACGTATATACTTCTGAATTGTACTTAAATGCTTCCGTTTGAAAGGTATATATATATATATACATATATATATATATATATATATGTATATGACTGTATATATTTAATGCTATGTGTCTAGTATAAGTAATTAAATTAACATATTCCTATACATGTATAGTTTATTTGTTAGTCAGGTAAAAGAAACTATTGAAAGAATTTAAGATGTCGAAGTACTTAAGCGGAAAGATATGCACTATGCACTCTCGTTGAAGGGCAAAGTAAGAGTACATTGTGTAACTACGAGAATTCTAATTATGTTATGATTAATTTTTAACTGTGTATACAGGTTGACGACTATGATGATCCATTATACCCACCATGGTTTCATGATTTGATCCAAGGTCCTATTGCTAAGATAACAATAACACCCATTTATTTCACCAGAGGATACACATTTCGTACCTTTGAGTACGGTGTAAGGCGTGCAACGGCCAATTGGGGAGTATGTGTGAAGGGTGAAACCAATTTCTATGGGGTTTGACAAGAGATTATCGAAGTGGAATTTATGGGATTAATTGGGTTGAAACCCGAGATCCGGAATATCGAGCTAGTGGTTCTTATTAATTCTCCACCGACTAATGCGGCGGTTCATCCAGACCTTTTGGTGTCACGAGATGCACCATATGCACAATATCGGGTTGAGGATATTCTTGTGGCTCCAAATCACGAGAATTTGCCCCTTCTACATATCAATCGACCAACTGGTACCTATTGGTACATTTTCATTTATATATTAATTTATTTATTATATTTACAAATTTAAAATAATTATTTATAGTTGAATAACTTATAATTATATCTTTTTAAAAAATTTCAGGTTTGGTGTTGATAGCAAGGTAGGGTAATGCATCAGAAATGCATCAAAAGCTACTTCGTGGAGGCGACTCCAAATTGGAAATTACCACCGCACTACATTCGCATTACATGATTCAAGATTTTCAAGGTAAATAATTTTTTTGTAAAAAATAAAATTCCTTTTTATTAAACATGTATAATTAATATATAATAAATCCTAATTACTTTCTTTTTTTACTAGCAACGTTGGAATTAGGACGTCTCCATCAACGAGACGGTCCGACATGATTTCAACCACAAAGCCATGAAGCGGCTTTGTAACACTGTTTCAGACTGGAAGACTGAGTGGGAGGTGAAGGGAGATGCCGGGAAACCCACTTTCATGACCAACGCGTGTTAGGAAGGGTTGAAGAGTTATTGGGTAGACCCAACTTCGATGAGTGATATACCTCATTTACACCGACTTATACCTTACTAATTCATATGTTTTCTTTAGTCTTTGTCGTGTTCTTCGAGTCTTTTCAGATACAAAACGCAAGAATACTTTGGGTTCCAAATGCTAAGCAAGAGTGGAGCTTAACTTTGGATTTTTCCACTTCGAGTTGAACGATCGATCGGGCAAAACCAAGATCGATCGACCGTAACTTTAGATAGAGAAACTTGCGCTCGATCTGATGACTGACTCCTCACGCCTAACACGATAGACCCCCACTCGTCTATATTATGCGCACGATCCATTGCACGACTTAGCATTTAGAGATTGATCGAACCAGTTAAGGATCCTTTGCATAATACAGAAGTTTCACGATCGAATGAAGAAGGGTTGATCGATCGAGCAGTCTACGTATCGATCGATCCACGACTCTGCGAAACAAAAAGGGAATTTCCTTATTTCGTGCCAGTATATTAGGTTAAGAAAACACGTTTTGAGAGATACTTTAGAGAGAGAAAAAGCAGCAGACTTTTATTGTAACCTAGGGAAGAAGGATAGAGATCTCCATATCTTTAGAGAAGATCCATGAACCTCTATTGCATCTATTTTAAGTTTTGAATGAATTTTCTTACAATTGCTTGCTTGTTTTCTATTTCCATGTTTGAGTAATTCATAGTCAGGTTTAGGGTATTCCAAGGATCTTAAAGGGATCAGGGATGAGGAACAAATAAGTATCGATTATGGAATCTCAACCTAGAAACATGGTTAATGCTTAGGTTAGAATAGCTAACTAATCTATGATGTCATGTTGCTTATAATCCCAGAAGTTTAATAAGAACCAAAACCTTTCTAGGTAAGCAACACCTTCACTACCAACGAGAGTTGATGCTAGGTTGGGTTGTGGACACTTAGGAACCGTCAATACTGCATGGTTAGATTCCCAGAACCAACGAGAGTTAGGATCTCCAGTATCTAGGCATAGTGATTATCGCTGCGAGAGTAGGATAGTCAACTGTTATTTCTTAGTCGAGAACGGAATTGATTTGGCATGAATAGATTCCTCATCCTATCCTTGATTTCCTCGTGAATCCCCTAAACTTGATTCCTTAGATATTGTTTACATTAATTTCCTTGTTATACTGGATTGCACTTAAAATATCTATTGTCTTAGCTCTAGTTAAATAACCAAATCGTTAGTGTGGTCATTGGTCTTCGTAGATTCGATCCCTAAATACTATTACGTTTGATTTGCACTTGCAGTAGGATATAGGGTTAAAGTCGTTGTATCAAGTTTTTGGTGTCGTTGCCGGGGACCAATAGCTGTATCTTTTGATTATTTATTGAGTTAAAGACTAAGAAACTTTCGTTTACCTTTTTGTTTTTATTTATTTGTTTTGTTTTTCATGTACTGTTTTCATAATGACCGACAGAGGAGAGAACGCAGTCGATTTTACATGCCAAGAAGCTACGTTAGAACGGTTAAGGCGAGAGATCGAAGAGCTGAAACGGGAAAGAGATGATAGAATATAACATATGCCAAGAAGGGCCATTGGTGAAATAAAAACATATCACCTCTACTATCAATGTCGATCAGTGATTTCCATTAGTTTACCAGAGGGATGCATTGAGCATGAGTTGAGCCTTCCTTTGATAGAATTAGTGAGACAATTTACCTTTCACAGTTTCCCTGCTGAAAACCCTATAGATCATCTCAAAAACTTTGAGGAAATCTGTAGTATAACCGCACCTAGAGGGATACCTGAGGATTTTGTTAAGTGCAAACTTTTCAAATTTTTATTGGAAGGAAAGGGAACCAAATGGCTTCAGTCTTTGCCAGCAGGGTCTTTAAGCTCATGGCAACAGGGTCGAAACAAGTTTCTGGATCATTTCTTCACCAAAGGAAAGACCGCTAAGTTGAAAAACCAGATCTCAAATTTTCATCAAAGAGACGATGAGTCTTTTGGACAAGTGTGGGATAGGTTGAGAGGATATAGAAGGGATTGCCCACACCATGGCTTCTGCAATGAACAAGTTTTGAACTCCTTTTAAAGCGGACTGAGTGGGAGTTTTAAGAAGGTACTCAATGCTTCAAGCAAGGGAGATTTCACTACAAACACGAGTGAGAGCGCTTTTCAGCTGATTGAGAATTTGGCTATGAGTACAGGGGATTTACGTGAGCACGAAGAATATTCACCCGAGATGGACATAATCGCAGGGATAGGTGAGAAGCTAGATTAGTTCATAGCTTCGAGTGAGTTTAGGAGGAAATCTATTAAATCTTACCCACTACAGAATAAACCAATCCTTCATAGCCATCAATCAGAAGTGCTTTACACTGAGCAAAAGGTCACAGAATGTCCAACTACTTCATCTAATGACGAGATTAAAGCTTTACTGGAGCAGGTCATTCAGGGTCAATCTAGGACTACATCAGAAATCAATAACCAGATGGGAGTTATGTACTCAGAGTTGAGCTCCATGATTGATTATGTTATGTCTAAAGTGGAGAACACAACCTCCCTTCTAGCTGCGAACGATTGATCGGGCAGTCCAACGATCGATCGATCCAAGATTGCAGACGACGATCATCAATCTTGTGATGCTATTATGTTGAGAAGTGGTAGGGAACTTGAAGCAAACCTCCAAAGACCGAGACCAGAGAGTGTAGTAGTCGATGTCGAGGATTATGGAGCTGAAGAGGTTTATGAGGAAACGGTCACACCTACGCCGATACAAGAGCCATCAGTAGTACCTGAGAGATCATACACCCCGGTACCACTGTACTCATTTCCACCAAGGAAGTCCAAAAAAGATTTAGAGAACGCCAAATGTAAGTAGTTGTTATCAGATTTGTTTATTCGGTTGCCTTATGTTGATGACTTGCAGATGATACCTTCACTTAAGAGGTATGTCAAGAGCCTAGTGACGAATAAGTTCATAGGAGAAGATAGGGTAATGAGGATCACGCAGGATTGCAGTTCCAGACTTCAAAATCGCTTTCCTAAGAAAGAAGAAGATACTGGACGATTTGTACTATCCGTTTGGATAGGTTCTGTAACTTTTGAGCATTCGTTGTGTGATCTAGGCTCAAGTGTAAATCTAATGCCGTATTCTATAGCATTGAGGTTGGGATTCTCAGACTTCAAGCAAACCAAGATCTCTCTCATATTCGCAGATTGCTCAATGAAATATCCAGTGGGTATTCTCGAGGATCTTGATGTTGAGGTTGGAAATACTTTGGTACTAACCAATTTTGTGGTGTTGAAGCTAGACGAGGAGCCTAAGGACCCTCTCATTTTAGGTTGCCCTTTTCTCCGAACAATAGGTGCTATGATTAATGTCAGAAATGGAAGAATATACCTACAGCTAGGGGATATGAAGATGAGATTTGAGATGGACATGATACTGAAGAAACCAATGTTGAATGGCATGACCTTCTCTGTCGATAGTTCTGAAGAAATTTAAGAAGAATTGAATGAAGAGGTATACCTTGAGGATCCTCTTGAGGTTGCGCTTACAAGAATAGAGTCGGAATGTGGGTTTGCTAACGACGAAGCAGCAATCGACACCAGAATGTTGGATTCATGCAAGTCGATTGAGGAAATGATAGCCTATGCAGCTTTAGATCCTCCGACACCATCCATACCCTCAGCTTTGACAGACCCGTGGAGTGAATTAAATGCTCCAAAAGTCGAGCTTAAGACTCTCCCAGCAGGAATAAGATATGTATTTCTCGATCATAATTCTACCTATCCTGTAATAGTTAATGCTAAGTTGAATGGTTCTGAATTAGAGACGCTTATTAGAGAACTTCGAAAGTATCGTAGGGCTATAGGTTACTCATTAGACGATATCCCTGGTATTTCACCCGAGTTATGCATGCATAGGATACATCTGATCGATGAGTCTAAAAGCTCTATAGAGAACCAAAGAAGGTTGAATCCAAATCTGAAAGAAGTTGTCTAGAAAGAGATAATGAAATTGCTAGAAGCAGGGATCATATATCCTATATCTGATAGTAGTTAGCCCGGTCCATGTCGTACCTAAGAAAGGAGGAATAATTGTAGTCAAAAATGAGAATAATGAATTGATACCTACCAAAACTGTCACAGGTCATAGGATGTGTATTGATTTCAGGACTTTAAATTTCTCTACTAAGAAGGACCATTTCCTTATGCCCTTCATGGACCAAATGCTTGAGAGATTGGCTAACCACTCTTACTACTGCTTTTTAGATGGTTATTCAGGTTTCTTTCAGATCCCCATTCATCAGACGATTAGGAAAAGACGACTTTTACATGTCCTTACGGACATTCGTATATCGCAGAATGCCATTTGGGTTATGCAATGCTCCAGCAACTTTTCAAAGATGCATGATGTCAATTTTTTTTATATGATTGAGGATATTATGGATGACTTCTCTCTATATGGTTCTTCTTTCTCTGGTTGTCTTTCTAACCTTTGCAGGGTTCTCCAACGATGTCAGGACAAGCATCTAGTGCTAAATTGGGAGAAATGTCATTCTATGGTTACAGAAGGAATTGTACTCGGTCTCAAAATATCAGGGAAAGGAATCGAGGTTGATAAGGCGAAGATTGAAGTGATGAAAAACTTGAAATCACCAACCACAGTCAAGGAGATCAGAAGCTTTCTTGGTCATGCCGGTTTCTACAGAAGGTTCATTAAGAATTTTTCAAAGATAGCCGACCGCTCACTCAATTGTTATGCAAGGACGTTAAGTTTGAGTTTACCAAAGAGTGCGAGAAAGCCTTTCTGACATTGAAGGGAGCTTTAGTTAGTGTACCGATAGTTCAGCCGCCGGATTGGGAACTACCTTTCGAGATTATGTGTGATGTGAGTGATTACGCAATCGGAGCTGTTCTGGGGCAGAAAAGGGACAAAAAGTTGCATGTAATCTACTATACTAGCCGAACACTCGATGATGCTCAACGAAGGTATGCAACTACAAAAAAGGAACTCCTGGCTATCATTTTTGCCTTTGAGAAGTTCAGATCCTATCTTGATGGTTCTAAGGTGATTGTACACACAGATCATGCCGCTCTTAAGTATCTTCTCTCCAAGAAAGATACTAAGCCTAGGCTACTTCGTTGGATATTGTTACTGCAATAGTTTGATCTTGAAATCAAAGACAAAAGAGGTGTAGACAATGGAGTTGCAGACCACCTTTCGAGACTACGACTTGACGATTTCATTCCCCCTCGATGATAGCCTACGAGAAGAACAAGTTTATCGTATACACACCACTCATAAGGCTCGTCAGTCGCCCGCTGATCCTCCTTGCGTTCCAGGCACTCGGTGGTTTGCCGATTATGCCAACTATCTCGCTGCATATGTTAACACTCCTGAGTTTCATGGGTATAGGAAAAAGAAGTTTTTGAGGTATGTCAGACGATACTACTGGGATGGTCCTTACCTGTACAAGCAATGCTCTGATGGCATCTTCAGGCGATGTGTTTCTGAAAATGAGATTCCCGGTATATTGTTCCATTGCCATGGCTCCTCATATGCAGATCACTTCGCCACTTTCAAGACCGTCGTTAAGGTTCTTCAATCAGGTTTCTGGTGACCCACGATGTTTCGTGACACATACTCATTTGTTTCGACATGTGACTCTTGCCAGCGACAAGGTAACATATGTTGAAGAAACGAGATGCCACAGAACTTCATTCTCGAAGTTGAGGTGTTTGATGTCTGGGGAATCGATTTTATGGGACCCTTCCCCATCTCTTTTGGGAACCAATACATACTTGTTTTTGTGGATTATATGTCTAAGTGGGTTGAAGCAATAGCCAGCCCGGCAAATGATGCCAAGGTGGTTGTCAAGATGTTCAAGCATATCATTTTTTCGAGATTTGGTATTCCGAGGATTGTGATCAGTGATGGTGGTTCTCACTTTATTAACCAAACGTTTAACAATCTGCTGAAGAAGTACGGAGTTCATCACAAGGTTGTTACACCATATCACCCTCAAACGAGCGGTCAGGTGGAAGTCTCTAATCGAGAGATAAAGAGCATTTTGTAGAAGGCCGCCCGATCCACCGATCGACCCAATGGCACACATCGATCAATCGACAGCCTGGTTGTGTTTGTGCATGATCCGTCGATCGACCATGACGTTACGCCCGATCGACCTCCTTAATGCACACAATCCATTGACCGAAGTTTGCTCGTTCCATCCCTGACTCTTCAGGGACCGATCGATCTGAGGGTGCTCGATCAATCCAAACGTACAGGTACGTTTCCAAAATCCACAAACAATTTTCAATCACTTCTTTTGCTTCCTTTCGTTCTTCCTCTCACTAATCTTCACACCGAGACGGTGTGAAGTAGGTCTGGGGGAGAACCGTTTGTTTACTAATAAAGTTCCTCTCTTTTGTTTTGCTTTTGAGTCTAACATCGTTTTAGATAAGCGTTTATCGGTCCAAGAACTATGATTTCTGAGGAATGGTACATTTCATAGGAGTAAACTACCAGTTGTCTGATTTTTGATAAGCATTGTTGACTATTAGAAAACCCAGAGATTCATCAGCTGTTCGTTTTAAAACCACTTCCTCTCGATTATTTCGAAAATTTGGTATCAACTTCAAACTTAACCTGATTTAATTTCTTTGTCTAGAGGGTTGGTATACATTAGATCAGACTATCAATCTCACTCTGAGAGACCCCGAAAAGCTTGGTTCTCCTTTTCTCAAAGTTTCTTGTACTCTAAATTTCAACAAATGGAAGTAAGCCTAGGGTAAAAGTTTCTCAATGATGCTGCTTGTTTTTAAGGTAAACTAAACAGTTCCAAGGACACGTCCAAAGACATATTCTTGTTAACCTTACTAAATCGCTTACTAAGAGAGACTCCAATGAAGCTACTCGCATTACACACCTTTGAAATTGCAAGATATAAAAAAAACCGCCTATAAAAAGAAAATACAATGATACCTTAGAAAAGTAGGAAAAATAGGTTTGAAAAGAAAAGAATAAGAGGAAAAGAACCACACCATGGTGGGTGCCTAGTGTTAAGAATGATTCCATGTGTCTTTTAATCTATATTCTCTGGATAAGGCTGCACCTAGACTCATAAGAGGTTCGTGTCGTGATCTAGAACTTTTGGGTCTCATTTTGGAATTAGGATGGACTAGTTGTTAAGTCTAGGGGAAGTATAAGGTGGTCTCTCTCTTGTCGAATGAATTGAGTGTTCTTTGCTCAGGCTTTGAGATGTTAAATTCCTACGATGAATGAGTTCTTGAGTTTATATTTTCCTGTTAGATCATTGGGTATTTGCTTGAGGACAAGCAAAAAGCCAAGTCTGGGGGAATTGATATACCTCATTTATACCGACTTAGAGCTTACTAATTCATATTTTTTCTTTAGTCTTTGTCGTAGTCTTTTGAGATACGAAATGCAAGAATACTTTGGGTTCCACATGCTGAGCAAGAGTGGAGCTTAACTTTGGATTTTTCCACTTCGAGTTGAACGATCGATCAAGCAACACCAAGATCACTCGATCGTAACTTTCGACAGGGAAACTTGTGCTCGATCCGATGACCAACTCCTCACGCCTGACACGATCTACCCCCACTCGTCTATATTATGCACACGATCCATTGCACGACTTAGCACTCAGAGATCGATCGAACAAGTTAAGGAGAAATTGTGCACGATCCTTTGCACGATACAGAAGTTTCACGATCGAATGAAGAAGGGTTGATCGATTGAGCAGTCTACAGATCGATCAATCCATGACTCTACGAAACAAAAAGGGAATTTCCTTATTTCGAGCGAGTTGGTTTTATTCTATATATTAGGTTAAGAAAACACGTTTTGAGAGATACTTTAGAGAGAGAAAAAGCAGCAGACTTTAATTGTAACCTAGGGAAGAAGGATTGAGATCCCTGAACCTCTATTAGGAAGATCCATGAACCTCTATTGCATCTATTTTGAGTTTTGAATGAATTTTCTTACAATTACTTGCTTGTTCTCTATATCTATGTTTGAGTAATTCATAGTTAGGTTTAGGGTATTCCAAAGATCTTAACGGGATAAAGGATGAGGAACAAATAGGTCTCGATTATGGAATCTCAACCTAGAAACATGGTTAATGTTTAGGTTAGAGTAGCTAACTAATCTATGATATCAGGTTGCTTATTATCCCAAAAATTTATGAGAACCACAACCTTTCTAGGTAAGCAACACCTTCACTACCAACGAGAGTTGATGCTAGGTTGGGTTGTGGACACTTAGGAACCATCAATACTACATGGTTAGATTCCCAGAACCAACGAGAGTTAAGATCTCCAGGATCTAGGCATAGTGATTATCGCTGCGAGAGTAGGATAGTCAACTGTTATTTCTTAGTCGAGAACAGAACTGATTTGGCCTGAATAGATTCCTCATCCTATCCTTGATTTCCTCGTGAATCCCCTAAACTTGATTCCTTAGATATTGTTTACATTAATTTCCTTGTTATATTGGATTGCACTTAAAACATCTACTATCTTAGCTCTAGTTAAATAATCAAATCCTTAGTGTGGTCATTGGTCTTTGTGGATTCGATCCCTAAATACTATTACGTTTGCTGTGCACTTGCAGTAGGATATAGGGTTAAAACTCGTTGTATCAATGAGGAGTGCAGCTCAGTGTTCCATCTCACGGAAGACGATTGGTCCAGATGGGTTGTCACTCGTTATGCCTCACACTGTGGGTCAGATGCATTTTGGTGGAGTTGCCATACAAATAGTAAGTATTTTTTTTAATTAAATTTTTTGTTCAATATTATTTAACCAAAATTACTAATTAATTTAAAATTTCCTTTTGTATGCGGAAAAAACTGGACAAATTTTTACACTTCCAGAATTGTACACCGCACTCATAAGAAGAAGTCTGGCGTCTTCGTTGATCCTCGGTGTAAGCGGTTACACAATGTTCAGGAGCGTCAAACTCAGCTTTTCCAGGAATCCTCCGATGGTACTCCTTTGGAATTGAGTGCTCCTGAAATTAACGCACTCTATAAGCAGGTATTTAATTTAATAATCTAATTACTTTTAATTATCTAACATAATTTATATAATTATTATTCCCTAACAAAACGGGTTTCTAGATTGCTCCGACAAAAAAGAGACGGATTATTGGAATAAGATCCGCCCAAGATGTCCAGAGAGTCACATCTAACTTGATAGGCAAAAACTCGCTTCGCAGTCAGTTGCAAGAATTCCGTCCAGAAATAGCTGATCTGAAACTGAGGCTTTGAAGCTTAGACGTCGGAACCCCGGGATCAGGCCTACGGAGAATGTCGAAGTCGATTTGAACGAACAAGTTGCGAAAGATAAAGACGGCCGTAGTACAGACATGTTCGACGAACTACTACGATAAATATTTTGTAATTTTAATAACTTTTGTAAACATATTTTAATATCATATTTTATTTTAATTAATTTAATTCATAACTTTATTAAATTACAAAACTTTAATTGAATAATTTTAATTAAAAAATTAAAACAATTTTACGTCCCTAAATCGTTGGTAAGAAACGTAAAAAAAGGTCTCTAATTAGTTGTAAAATATTCGTCCTTAAGTAGTTGTAAAACATTTCTTCTCTAATTAGTTGTAAACGTTTCGTCTTTACTGAGTTGTAAAATAATTTGACTTTAATTCGTTGTAAATTGCTTCGACTCTAATTCATTGTAAAAGGTTTCGACTCTAATTAGTTGTAAACATGGCATTGTGAGTTAGTTGCTAAATTTACAACAAACATGTGACGTTTTTTTAACATCGTTTTTACAACGCTGGCCATATGTTACGACATTACCTTTACGATGTCTTAACATCGAAAACCGAGAGTTGTTAAATTTTACAACGTTTTTACAACTCTTTTTTTCTTACTACGCGCCGAACACGACTAACCACGTGGCGTCCCTAATTCGTTGTAAAGTGTCTTAACAACGAATTAGGGACGAATTTAAGAGTTGTAAATGACTTGTTCTCTTGTAGTGGTACGATGATAGAGAATATAATCATACGTCCAAAAGTAGTAATCATCATAGCAATCTGTAAAGCGAAAAACTCTTTCATAACTCTGACGTATGGAGTCGATGCTTCAGTGAGAGTTGCTTTCATCATTAATCCAACAGAAATTATTGAAAACCACGTATTGATTGTTATAATCAAATGCGTTGGATTACTCCAAGAACTTTAAACACCACCGACATCGACATTATCTTGGCTCCGATAAGGCTCGTTGACACGTCAACGCTGTACGTGCAATATCTCTACAAGCCTATCACGTGAAGCCTAAGCTCAACTCAAGTCCAATCCCATCACTACAAGAAAGCAACCCGAGATCCGACCGCAGTTCCGACGGAAAGCTCTTCGTCGAAAATATTCGACACAAAACCGATTAATATCGACAAATTTGACAATTTTCAAAAAATGGTCAGTACCTGTAGGAACTTTCTGACAATAACCGACAACATACATATACCGACCGTTACCGACGACCCCGGAAGGTTATGGTCAGAAATTTCCAACCCCATAACCGACCAATATTGAAAGTTTTGGCAAATTTCCGACCACCACCGACAACATACAAACGGGAAATGGGGGGGGAAACTGGGCGGCAAACGTTTCTTCACGGGAAACGTGTCCTGAAAGTCGCTGACACGCGGTCCAACCGGTTCCGACGCCCGCCGACCGGTTTCGACATTATATCATCGAGTTCATCTCTTTTGTCTTCCTCGACGATTTACAGAGCTTCACCACCAAAATCAAAACCGCCATCAATTCCGCCTTCTCCCGTCGATATCTCTCCTAGGGTCTTCCACAACTCCACCCATATGTACGTTTTCACAAATTTCCTTCTCAATTACTTAATTTTGCTTAGATTAGATTATAAAAACTCTTGATTTGATTTCGCGAATTGCTTTATGTGGTTTGGATTACAAAATACTGAGTTGGTGTTGTTTAATTTTGTCATGTCTTGCTTGATTTATAATCTCGATTTCGTTTGTTGCTAATGAAATCGAAAAAGCTCCTATCGATAAGCATTTTAATTTTTTTTTCCCAAAATGTTAAGTCGTAGGAAGTGGTCGGAAAATTCCGACCACTACTAACAGAGACTTTCCGACAAACACTGACGAGAGTTTTCCTACCACTACTGACCGCCTTTTTCGACCGCTTGAAGTTGTTGGAAATTTCCGACAACTACTGACGACTTAGTAGTTTCCGACCATCTCAAACCGACGACCATTTTTCTGTCAAATAGTGTCGGAAATTGTATTTTTCCGACTATTACTGACGGCAAGCGACGTCAGAATCCGATATGTTTTCTTGTAGTGCATCATCAATGTTATCTCATTTAGGAAAACTAACGCCTCTGTAATTGCTTTACTCAACTATATTAATGCATGCTTCTTGGGTTTCTCTTTACTTAGCTCTAGCTGTATAACTATCATGATTGTAATGGAGAATGATATCAATGAAAAATAAGAAAAACTTTCAGTAAATCAATCTTCTCTTTCGTTTTTTTACAAGTGCTAGAAGTTAATGATTCATGTTTCTCAGACGACGGTTCTTGCTTTTGAAGATACAAGTTTTGATATGATGTCACATTTTTCTAACCACCAGAAATACTTGAAAATTTGGCATGGAAGAAGAAGCATTTTTTTTTTTCGTCTTTTTGCCTGGAAAATTTGACCAAAACAATCAACTAGACCTGGATTCTATTATGTTGGTAACTGACCAATGAGTCCATTATAGTAGAGGTCAGGTCATGTAATTTTTTTCAACTCTGGGAACAACAAAATAAACAACTTCATTTTCTTTTACAAAAGAAAAAATTAAATCTTTGGTTTTTGAGGAGAGTATCTGAGCAATTTTGTCTCCAAACGAGAGCTTTTCATCTATTAATCCGAAGAGCATCCACATTAGTGAACTTCTTTAGGGGTTCTTAAAATAAAAAAAAATAAAAAATAAAAAATTAGAAAAACTGAACCAATCCGGGTTCGCCACGGGGTGAACCCATCTTTTGCGGGCTCACTCTCGTGAACCCGGCTCTTCACTATTCACTTTTTTTTTTATTAAAAATTTTTTGGAACTTGAGACAAGAACTCCTCTTAAACTTTTTGATGTTGATGATCTAGGGAACGTACATGTATTTATTTATAAATGGGCAGTGGGAAATTTGTATTGGAGGAATACTAGCTACAACAGTCGTAAAGTATTCAATAATGACCGTAATAATTTAAAGTTTGATAATTATCCAAACAATATTAAAAATAGTTTTAATGAATAAAGTGGTTAAGATGACTAATTAATGATTATGCGCTCAGAGGTTTAATCTGTCTCTTCTACGTATAGAATATTCAAAACAGATTTTATGGTATGAGGTTTAGATATTATTTTATGTTTTTACTGTAAAATAGAAGACTCTATAACAGTTTACTCTTATGTATTTTTCTATTTTTTATTTTATAAAGGAATATTTTAAGTATATTCTATTTGAATTTATCATTACTACATTTTATTTCTAAAAATTTGCAATTTACCCCTGTTTATTCTATTCTTTGAAAATTTTCTACAAATAATTTTATTATTTAGTTTACAATTAGATTTTTGTAAACATTTAGACTGACAAGGCTCGATTCGTAGCTTAGATTGCCAACGGTGTTGTCACCTTACAAATATTCAAAGCACCAGAGATTGAACCCCCTAGAAGAAGCGGATTTAAAAACCACTAGCCTATTTGACAAAAAAAAAAAACTCACTCACTAAAATTCATACTGAATCTACCAACTATTGAGAAGAAGAGTCAAATCTTAGATGCATGAATAGTTAGTTGGATCATACTAACCATCTGACGGGAGAAGAACTCGACAAATCAATATTTATTATAGCACATTTATTATATAAAAATTACATTACAACATATAAAAATAATTAAACTTAGTAGATTTTAGTTTAAACATCACCACTACTATATTTTTTCCCCACAAATGATCAATTAACACATTTCAAAGTAAAATGTGAGCTTCTTTGTTTTTGATATTTCTAAACCAACCTAGAAATTCTTGAAACTGAATATTATCATCCTCTGCTATTTAGACACTTGGAGGTGGAGGTTTTCTTTCCAGTTCAATTGGTGCATTCAAACCCTTATGGATGATAAACACCACATACCCCACTCGCCACAATCATTTAGGTTGTTCTTAATCCTAAATTTGATTTGATCGCTCTAAATGTTAGGGTTTTTAATATGTGAAATGTGTGATGAAATTCCTGAAAGTCTAGATGAACTTTTTTCCTACAAATGAAAGTTTATGTTAGGGTGATTATTAAACTAAATGGATTTGATTTTTTTTGCTCATTATTAGCTTTATCAAGTGATTAGTGAAGTGATTAGTGTCATGAAAGTGAATTAGACTTGAAATGTTATACACGTCGTAGGATTGTGTTTATTGCTTGTTCATTACATAATTAGTTGGTTGTTATACCCCCAAATCAATTGCGAAGCTCTTGACTTATTGCTTGAGTTGGAAAATTTCTATGAAATCTTACTTTTATGTTTTTTTTTGTCAACTAGTTTAGTGGCTTTTAAATCTCGCTCCTACTACTCGAGATAGGGGGTTTAATCCTTGGTAGCTTGAAGATTTGTAAAGTACCAACACCATTGGGTCACCTGTCTTCGGCATCATTTTTATGTTTTTAGTTACCTGAAATGCCATCTTTTAATTACATTGCACCAAATGCCATTTTTATGTTTATTTGTTTGGGGATACCCCATTTTGTGGCATTGAATTTCATTATCGTTGTCCACTTTGGCCAATGATATTAATACAATTTTTTCTATTGTGTACATAATTTCCATTGTGTACAATTATATTGTATTTTTGTTCATGGTAGACCATACATATGTCCACCGTAGATAACACTGTATGTTATGTCCTTACACGAAATATCCCAAAAACAAAAAAAGGAACATTTCGTGTAAGATTCAAAAAGGAAAATTCTATACAATTTAAAATATAAAATGGGCATTTCCTACAATTATCTCTTAGATAAACACTACAAGAAATTAGACGTATAGTGTCATTTATTTTATTTATTTGCATCAGTTTAAATTGATACAACTGTTATTTACATCACTTATAAAAATAATTCTGAATATGGTGACTCAAATAATTAGTATCAATTTAAGCAATTGATGCAACTATTTTCATCATATTATACTATGATGTCTCATGCAGTTGCAAAAATGCATTTGTTTAAGTGATGTTAAATCATATATAATGTTGTTAATGAGTGACTCTATATAGTATCATATATTTAAATAATATAATAGTACTAATGCTATACGCATGTTTTTGTCATGAAAAGCTATTACCTTTAATGCTTTAGATTTCTAGACTCTCTTTGCATTTGATCCTAAAGTGTTATAGCGATATGTATGCACAATAAGTTAATTGATTTGTGTATTAGTAACCTAATCTCATTGAAGAATTAACGCGATACAACTTGTTTTGACCCAGAAAAGAGTGACACATCATTAAAATTAAGATGATAAAGGGTGTTCAAAGGAACAACCATGCATGAAACGAGATCCATGAAATAGGATATCCCACAGCTTATTATGAAATCGTCCTGTACGGAAAGCGATATCCCCAAACCACGGCCGATCAAGTGACGAGGAGTAACGAAGAATTATTCCAAAAGATATCCCAAGGAACAATAAATGACTTTGAGCATGTAGGAGGACTTCAACAAAGAAATCGCAAGAAAGCAGAAAAGTAAGAAAAGAAAGAAAGAAAGAGCGACTAAAAAATAAGAATGATTACCTTGGAGTAACTGTTACAGTAGTAAAACCGTAGGAGATGGTAAAGCGACAGTTGCAGCCAACATAAATATTAAGAAACTCACCATGCTACGCGCCGTTATGTCTCCACACATTAAAAAGGTAGGGGGGAGGGAACATGGATATGGGCTCAAAAGACACCA
Source organism: Lepidium sativum (assembly GCA_023374145.1). Taxonomy (NCBI): domain Eukaryota; kingdom Viridiplantae; phylum Streptophyta; class Magnoliopsida; order Brassicales; family Brassicaceae; genus Lepidium; species Lepidium sativum. The sequence goes on from JAKUCM010004038.1 coordinate 81,819, forward strand.
AGCCATCCATTTTAAATAGTAAACATCCCTTATTTAAAAATAAAAATAACAGAAAAAAGGAAACACAATCGCTTTAGCTCGCTTAGCTCATAAGAGGAAGCTGACAATTATTAGTGATGGGCCTTAGCTCGCTTCTGCGCAACTGGCAACCCCAAAACAAAAGAATCTACGGGCTAGCCTAAAGGAAAAGATGCAGAATGAACACCGCCAACATACTACCTAAGAAGGAAAGATATCCCTGGAAATCCAAAATGAGATTCAACGCCATATATAACGTAAAGATCAAATACCGCACAGTCAGGGAAGATGAATAGAGAGAGAAGATCTCGGAGTCTAATGCGCAATTTAGTATAAGGAGACCAGAGACCAAACGAGAAAGTGATTCACGGTTATAGCTAGTTTTGTTACGAAATTAGCTCCTTTTTTTTTTGATAACTTGTTAAATATATTACCAAATGATCAGAGGATTTACAAAAAGTAGTTAAGGTTATGGCTTAGCCTAAAAAAAATTAAATAGGCAAGCACATTAAACATTACAGAGCCGAGCGTTAAGCATATTTTAACCCAGTAGATAAAAGCCATTTAGCCTTCTTAGAGTATCGTTGGAAAAGTAGGGTGTCTTTGATTGATCTATCTAGCCGAGTGAAGAGAGCATTTGCTGTGGAAGAGGGTCCCTGGTGGATTCCTGAATTCCTCTCCCTCCATAGTGCATAAATGGTCGCCTGTACAACCCACTTTTTGAGAGTTGAGGAAAGGTCTTTGGAATGTCCTAATAGCCGCAAGATCATAGAATTCTATGATACAAATGTAAGAATTAGAAATTAATGTATCAAGAATTCATGAAATAAAGATTGAGAAGAGAAAAGAGTAAAGGGAGAATGAATTTCATTGATTCAAATCAATTGCATCATTCAATACACTTCAAGCTATATATAAATGGGTTACATAAGAGGAAGAATAAGCTCAAAGGGGAAAGAGATGTTGGGGTAGCCGTTGGGCTGAAGAGAGAGGAAGGGAGTGGTCCCCGGGTGGAGTAATCCCGAGGGCGTGGTCCCCGGGGTGAGAGTGACCCGGTGGTCTGATAATAGTGTTTTCACTATCAAATAAACCTACTGTTAAGTTCAATCAATGCAGTACAGTAAGGTGTCAATCCAACTAGGCAAGCAACTAGTAATCAGAATACAATCTACTCAACCTAATCCAAGCCAATTATGATTAAGGTAAGTATTTTAGTGTAAATTGAACTTGACAAAACAGAGCACTAAAACAAAGTATCAAAACAGAGTACCAAAACAGAGTGAAAACAGATAACGAAAACAGAGTAAAAACAGGGGATTAAAACAGAGCATAAAAAGAGAGCAACGTGCAAAAATAGTGCAGACCCAAAAACAGAGCTCAAACTGAACATAAAATTAAGGAAGAAGATGGGTTCTTGAGGTTAGGAATCAATGATCAGAGCATCCCTAGGGGTTCCAGACTTGTTTATCAACCTATATATATGACCTCTAGGCAAGGAATCACATCAATCACATTCATTCTCATGCAATGAGACATCCGTTAAACCACAACCAGACTTGATCCTCATCAACGATTGGTGGCTTAAAAGGCAGTAAACACATACCTAACAAAGCCTAATAACACCCTAGACAATAAATCTCTTGAGCTAGGAGAGGTTATCTCAACTTAAGCTCTTTCAAGCATTTACACAAACATCTTGTGGGTGGAAAACACCAAACAATCAGATTTTAATTGATCAAAGAGAAATAAGCATTAAGCACACTTAAATTGAAGAGATCTAAGCCTAATCAACCCTAAACAAGTCTGGAAATCCCTAAATCTACCCTAATGTCATCATCTCCTCAAGAATCCTAATGGATCTACTCAAAATTCATGATGAAGAACATAAACACAGAAATATACATCATTAACATCAAAAGATAGATCAGGAAGATTTGAACAATAATAATTAAAGACAGAAAATCAAATAACCAAAGGATCTAAGATTCAAAGAAGAGAAATTACAAGAGAAAAATTGAAAAATCTTTTTGATTAAGAGAAGGCTTAAAACGTGGGTCATTTGCCTAATTACATTAAGAGGGTATTTATACTCCTCTTTTACAAAAAACCCTAATAAGTCAATTCTGGAAAAAGTCAGCATTTTTATGGACGAAAAACCCTCGACCAAGTGGTGGTCGAGCGTGTCGGTAGAGTGTCTGTATGATATGCCAAATCTTCTAGATCATGTCCTGAACTTCAACTCTAGGTTAATCGATTCATCCACGGGTCTTCTTGTAGTCCAAAATCCTCCATAATAAGCTCTTGAAGTACCTAGATTCACCCTTATGCAATGCTCAATACCAAATACGCTTAATAGACTTAAAAGGCCCTAAAACAATGATAATACTACAAATGTGAATGCAAAATGTGCTAGATAATTCCTCTAAAATGCGCTAAAATGCAGACACATTATGGTCTCACCCAAGCCTTCTCTCTCTCCCACACGGATCTATGACATCCAAGTGGTCAATGGTGGTCAAATATCCCTCCTCTGGTCCCCACTTGCATCAGAGGTCGCTTTCGTTCCTCGAGTCCCGAGAAGAGCCTTCGCTAGATGTTTTCGGGGAGGGCACGCCCTTACCGCAACATCAGTTGGGTCTCCCGTGCCCTCGACGTTTTCCCGCGCCCTTGTAGCGGATCTCGGTCATTTTTGTGACTGTGGTCTATGGTCCTTCAGCCTACCTTGCGCCCATATTGTCCCGCGCCCTATGTGCGCCCCACGTGCGCCCCAAAGACACTTTCCTCATAATTTCTTGCCTCACACGTCAACCCTTATTTATTATGATCAATAACAAAGGTAGAGAGGCAATTAGAATAGATACTGAGTGCATATTGACAGTGAAAAAATAAAAGATCCCTGGATTCTACTTCGACATTACGCAACAAGCATGTAGGTGAGATCAAAGTATTTCACATAGTAAGTCTGTATTTAATAGGGAGTCGGTCCATGATTGGTACCCATAGTAGAAAAGCGTGCTTTGGGATAGCTTTTGAGAACCAAACTGCTTTACGCCTATGCTTCGTCTCTGATTTGGCCTAGTAAACTCCCATGTACTTTCGTTGAGAATTAGCTCTTAATCCTGTCATTATGTCCCCATAAAAATTTGTCATAACCTCTTGAAGAATCAGGAATTGGTACATAGAGGATGACGTCTCGGACTAGTTGAACAATGTTGTTTCTCTGCGAGGAGATGGAAGTCTCCATTCTCCATTATACATCGCCTCACTAATTGTGATGTCCTTCATAATCCCAAGTAAAGAAGGTCCTGAATTTCCCATCACTTCTGTAAGGGGTCCAAGGCTGCACCAACTATCAAACCAGAAGCTAGCTTGCGTTTCAGAATCAATGCAATTACCGTTGCCTTTAGCTGTTTCAGTAACCTTTTCAAAGTAAAGAATCCCATCACTGCATCAATAGCTTCTGCTCCTATGACCGGCCAAGTATCTCTAAAGAATTCACCCGTGTATGCATCCACACCCGGTGAATTATTCCTTGGGACTAGCTGGAATTCTAAGTTATATCAAGGTCTGATACGCCGCTGGCTATGAGTGAGGATTTGGCTTCCTGGGAACACCGAAAAGACATGTTGGCCTCTATGAGGTTGAGACCCGCGTTGGGCAGAAGAGAGGGAGCAGTACCTAAGAGATTCATGTAGTAGACAATACATAACTTGTGGATGTATGTGGCCTTACTAACTCTATTACCAGCTTCGTCGATCAGATAGTGCAACTGATTGATTGCTCTTCGAGCTGCCACACATCTATGGAAATAAGCAGACTTGACATCCCCATCTTGTACCCACTTGACTCTAGCTTTTTGGAACAAGAATTTTTTCTCTGCTACTAGTAATGTGGACCACTTTTTATAGGCTACTTTCTCCATTGCCGCTTGATAGCCATTTGGGTCCGCAAGAGTACGTAGTTGACAGTCCTGGTAGGCCAAGTGTGCTTCCTTTACCCTCTGCTCTATTTGAGAGTAATGTGCTACGGAGAGGACCCTTTAGGGATTTCAGATTCCTGAAAAAACGTAATTGAGCCGATCGTGATACCTGAGAGTCGTGCTAGTGCTGCAACACTGTTGTTAAAGAATACTCGTGATCGAACAAGAAGTGAGAAACCTGAAAACGTTATTAAGACCATCTACATCCCTTGAAACGTTATTTTTAATTTAAATAATATACTAAGAACTCTTGAATGGTTTTTAAGTTTTTTGGGGTTCCAATGGTAGAACCCCACATAAGGTTCTTAATTTTTTTTTAATGTAAAATGTTACAAATATTGATATTAGATTTGAGGAAACAAAACATAGATAAAGAAGAAGATTCAGAAACTACACTTGCTTCATGACTTCATTGTAAGAACTAAGAGAATGTTGCTAATTGAAATGATCTTAGTTCATTGTAATGTTCAATTACCTGGTGGTGCTTATATTTCTCTCTTAACAGCTTGTAGAGAAGCTCATCTTCTGCTCAGATACAAGTCATGTATGATTCCAACAAATACTTGTAGATCAGATGCTTTGTACTTTGTGTATTCTTCCAACATTTGATTATGTTTTACAAACACAGATCTTTTAGTGTCTAAATTCAAAAGATTGATTCATCTATTAGGGAGTAAGAACAAAATGCTTACCCAGGGATGTAGTTTAGGACATATGATGAATCGAGCCAGAAACACAATAGAAGCAGCCAACAAAGATGGCAAAAACTTCACAGATTTGTAATCTAAGATACTCAATTCTGATAAATAGCTACATAGAGGCTCTAGCTGCAACTTTAAAGTTTTGTAATCTGCTTGTGCAACCCTTGTGAACCTTCTACACAAACCCAACAACAAACACACATAATGAGAACAATGCAACAAAACAAACCAAATCATTATAATAAACAAGCAATAAGCATCGCAGAAACTCCCACAAGCTGAAGCTTTTGCTTTGATACAGACTTTAAGGATAAGAACCGATCGATGTGAGAAACAGTGAGGTAAATTGTTTCAGATCCGAGTTTGTATTCTTCAGTAACCTCCACTAACCAATCAACCAAAACACCTCTCATGTTTTGTATTACATCTTTCTGAACCTTTTCAATATAATCACGTAAAGGTCTATGCTTTGGCTTCACCTAAAATTCAAAATAGAATACAAATCCTTCAGATCAAATCTTAATTGACAAATTGAAACATAGCAAATAGATGAAGAAACATAATGATATGTTTTGCAATAAGATACTTATTTTTGATGTTGAAATCAGAATCAAGGAGAAGAAAACCATTCCCTTTGGCGTTTCCCTCTTCATCTCCAAGACAGGACACTGAGATCTCGCTAGAGGCAAGGAAATGAGCCGTATGTGAATACGCCAATCCAGTCTTTTCAGCAATCTCTTTAGGATTTACAAACTTATACAAAGAGGGAGCTCTCGGGTTGTCCTTTGTGTCAATTGCATAAATGCGACCAGATGGGCTATAACTAGTATAAAAGATAGTAAGACAGAGAGTATACCAATTGCATCCTCAAGCAGAGTCTCGAGGTTCTGATAAACCTCAGAATCAGGGTTCAACTCCATAAATCTGGTGACATCAAATAGAGCAGAATGGTATTCGTTAAGGGTGACTAAAGTCTGAGCCCTTAACATCAAAGCTCCACTGTGTTTCTGATCAAGCTCGAGCACCCACGTACATTCTTCTTCTGTGGCCCGTGCCTTGGTTACCGAATCGTCAAAACAGATGCGAAAACAAATCGAAGAAGAAAGAGGCGAAGAGTCTTTTTTGGCCAAACGAGCAGCCAATATGTGGGTGCCACGTCACCGGTTCATAGGGATTCTTAAATCTCCTTATTAAGAACCGGTTCTTAGCCTAAAAGTTCACTAATCATTATTTTAATAGATAAATAGGGTTAAGAAACCCACTAAGATACTCTGATGGGCTTGCTCTAAGCTCTTTCAATACTACAGAAATGGATAGTTATCGGGCAGTGATCCGAGAAGGTAGGAGGGCCTATATGAGCGTAAGTAAGTGGAAATTCAAGAGACCAATTGCTGTTGACAATATAGCTCTGTTCAATCGCTTGGCAATGGGGTTATTTTCCTGCTTGTTCCACCAGGTGAAATAAGAGCCTCTGAAAGTGAAATTCTGAAGATCAGAGTTTTCCAAACACTTCTTGGAGTATGCCATTCCTCCAGAAATGCAGCGCCCCATGCTGAGTGATCGTGGGGGTCCTTTGACTAGTTAAATCCCCTAGTAGCATCCATGGCCTAGATTGTGTGATGCTATCCCTAGCCAAACCTGCAATCTGATCCCAGAGCTCTTTCCTTTCCAATCTGCATTTTGCTGCATAGATAAAGGTAACAGTAAATCTACTTACCATCCTCAGGAATCGTCACAAGGCAAGTAACAATCTGCGCAGACGTAGAGTATATAGTGACCTCGTAGTTATTCGTAGTTATTCGAAGTCTTGCAAACTCGTAGTTATTCGAAGAATTCCAACCCGGAAGAATATCAGAACAAAATATCTGAAACTTAGACTGCTTGACTCTCGTTTCTGTAATTCTTCCAAAAATCGGCGTGCTCTGCCGTAGCCAATCCATTAACTTACGCCGCTTACTTCTCCTATTACATCCTCTGGTTTCCAACAAAAACAGTCAACAAACATATTAATTTTTGGTTTTTCGAGAGGTAACCAATTAGCTCGGGTTTTAGCAATGAAATTCTGACTTCTTTGCTAAATCTTTAATAAAATATCATTTTCCTTAATTTTTAGTTCGTGCATCAACATTCATTACAGGTCTACTAAAAACTTTTAAGATCTCGCATAGCAATATCTGTTTCGTCAATACCATTTCAATTGTTTTAATACAAACAATTTTTTTGTTCTTTTCGATTATTACACGATGTTAAGGTCCCCTTAATAGAAATGCATGAAATCCTCTCTGCACAACATTAATGTCTTTGGATATACGTACATTGTAGTCTCTTACTCATAGACTGTTATTCAACAGCTGGCTATAAATTCGATAATTAATGATATTACAAAAGGCATTTAATGCCTTTACAACATTGTATTACAATCATATTAGAACAAACATATAGTAGTACAAGACACATTCACATTTTAGAACAAATAAACTTATAGTACAAGACACATTTTAGAACAAATAAACTTATAGTACTACACATATTTTAGAACAGATTAACTTATAGTACTACACACATTTTAGAACAAATTAATACTCCCTTCGTTTCATATTAGTTGTCATTTTACAATATTTCACACATATTAAAAAAATATTTAAATGTTCTATTAGGTCCCTAATTGACTATTAGAATTCCAAACCATTTAATAATTTATTTATTTAATTAGAGACAAATAAAATCATTTTAAATTAAAAATGTATTGGAAAATGAAAATGACAACTAAAATGAAACAAAAAATTTAACCTTTAATAACAACTAATATGAAAGAGGGAATATTAAACACATTTTTGAACTACACATATTGAGAACAAACATGATAATAAATATCCTCCATACATGTGCGGATTATATATAATGATTCTAATGGTTCACAAGTGATCTTAGAGTAACCCTCTTTCTGAAAGAGCAGCTTTCATGGCTTTCAATGAATCTTCCATTCCATCACATATCTTTTCAGGATCCGGTATGACAGTTGTATCAACTCCTAATACTATTATCAGTTTTTCAGCATAACTTTGGAAGTGCATCAACAATGCCTATTAAACAATTGTAGGAAGAAAACCATTATATCAATCTATTTAACTTATACAAAGAACTGAAAGAGAAAAAGAGGTGCATACTTGTGATTGTCCGTAAACACTTGGAGCAATGTAAGCGATAGGATGGTCATAGAAACTTATTTCTTCCGATGGGCCCAAGACGTTTGAAATGCATGTTGTTGTGTTCATTACGGCTCGATTGAATATTTTTGCTGTAACCTACAATGACAAAAGTGTCATACGAATCAATTAATAAACACAATAAATGAATACATTTTTTTTAAGTTTCAGATGAAGATTTCGGTTAAATTAGTATATTGATATGATAAAAGAAAAACACTACTCTTAACATTATGAAAATTATAGAGGTTTGTAGATATTTAAAGTTTAATTAAGTTCACAGATATTTTACCTTAGATCCAAGCACTTTGTGGCCTATTTTAATCAACAAATACACTATATAAGCGTAAGCAGAATGCTTCTTTCGATCCATCATGGCTTTAGATAGTTTTAGATAATCCAGTGGATCGGTTTGTAAACCAATGGTGAAGGGCAAAAAAATAAAGCTGAAATAGTTTCCCCATCTGCATTTTGAATCCTTCACCATCATATCTGCCAATGGCTTTATATAAAAAGACAGAAATTTATATAAGTATAGGTTTGTCAACAACAAAAAGCTTTAGATTTAAATTTGAGCATATATATATATATATATATATCACCTTGAGCCCGGGTTCTGATCTTATATTCATTGTACAACCTGAATGAAATCTTATTCGATTTGGAAGATTGTTTGGACATGATAGCAATGCTCCATCCTTATCTTTCTTCATCTCTTCTTTGGAAAGAAACAAGATATTAGTGTTCATTCTATGAAATGTATATATCTTATACTAATTAGGATATTTATTAACTATACACGTGCTAACTTTTTTATTTATCATTTTTATTTTTGGTAACTCGGTGGTTTGGGCTGAGGCCAAACTAATCCCCAGAGAGTCAAAACCGGCAACTAGCTTGACTTTAGATTTTGTAATGAGGCCATCTTCGTCTGGTAAAATAGTAACAACTTAATTTCCGATGGGAATTGAACTTAGGACCGACGGATTTACGTTCTTCCCCAAGTCGATACATACCACCAGATTACCACCACTTCATTACATTTTTTGTTTAATAAATTGTGCATTGTAAATTTTATTAAAAAGAGAAGAAATAACTATGGTAAGCTAATTGTTTGAACTCTTAATAAAACATTATATATATATATATCTAGAGAGAGAGAGAAATTAATGTATACCATAGCATTGGTTCAAATAGCTAGAAAGCGAAGCTTGAGTCATTCCGACAAGAACATCATTGATAGTCTATCAACACGCAAAAGAGGAAATAAAGATCTATTGAAAGGAAAAAATATAGAAAGAGGAACCATCAAATCAGTTATGAACACAAAACATGACGTACCATATTCATAGCAGTCTTTATAACTTTAATGTCTTCCAAAACGATAATTCTGTGATAAAATCTCTTTGGATTATTCCGAGTATCTGCACCACCTTTCAGAGGTGTTTTTGTATCCTTCAAAAACATAATCACCAAAAGCAACAAAACATCCACAATGGTATTCCAAATAAACCTCGTTTTAGAACCAATGGTTAGTATCAACTTTGTGAACCAGCCTTCGTTTTTGTTTTTGATACGGCTTTTCAATGAAGGAGTAGTAACAGATTTGGGATCTGTTTTATGAGTACATGCAAGCAAGAGAGAATACAAGGACGCTCCATCTCCCAACGAATGGTGAAGTCTTATTATAGCGATTGCTTCAGCATCTGAGGTTTTCACGTTAAGAATGTGAATTTCCCATAAGGGTATGGACTTATCAAATGGAATCATCGGTAAACGTGAAAAGTACTCATCGACGAAGTGTCCTCCGTCTTCACCTATTTCGTCTGGATCTATGTCTGGTACAACTACATGATCTTCTGCATTGACTTCGGTGCTTATCCAACTTGCACCATCATCAGACTGAAGTGATAAGACATATGGAAACCAAACATAAACAAAAAATGGCTAAGTATAAGAATGTATGTATAAGTAGCTAAGTACCAGCTTGCTGGAGAAACGAGGATGTTTGTAGACATTATGCTTCAAGGCACTAACAAGGACCTCCGGTTTAATCTTGGTTTTGAACCCAATCTTAAACACGGAACAATACTCGATATCAGGCGATTCGAATACCCGAGCCATCGGGCTAAGCGGCTCTTCTTCCTCCTTTGTCATCGATATCTTTTGTTTTTCTTTGCTCATGCTTAGTTTGCTAAGGGAATGTATGTGTATTTATAAGTGGTCAGCCTATTAATTACTTACTATAGTAGTTTAATGTTCGATAATTATTCTAATAATATTTAAAAATTGGTTTTGTAAGATTCTGGAAATTTGTGATAGACTGAATTGATGCATGAATGTAGAATTTTGATGTTGACTTATTTGAAGTTCGATAATTAATTATTTGAAGTTCGATGGTGGTTTACCGGTAGAGTTAATTATCCTTTAAAGGTTAAATTATTGAAGTCAAAAGGTCAACATATATCGGGTTTGATGATTCATTTGAGGTTAGACTTAACTATTATTCCAATTTAATGGTAGAATTATCTGACGTTTAATACTAACTTATTTACCATTTGATGGTAGACTTGTTTGGTGCTTGATGATATATTTATTGCTTTCAATGGTAGATATATCTAGTGTTGAACTATAGAAATAAGTCTACGAAGAAATAAATTTATTACAAAGATCCCACGAGGATAAATATAAAATGAAAACGATCAAACAGTGTTTCCCATATTGCTTATCTAGTAAGTAGTTATTACATTACCTAAGTCTCTCTCTTCTCGGATTTCAAAATTATTTCGTAAGAATTGAAATGAAAAATAAAGCTGTCAGAAAATGCAATTAATGATGTCAAATCTATGTTGTCCGAAAACCCAAACTGTCATTGGTTATTGATTTCCCGACGACGTTATGAGCTGTCTTAAAAATCGTCGTTTTTTTCAGAAAAATCGGACGGTTTTCAACAATATTTATTTATTAGACAACAATCGGATTTGTGTTCAGTCAAATTTTATATCAAAATGTATATTTTAATAAATAATATAATTTGTTAAACTATCAAAATAAATATAAAAATAAAATATTTTTACTAAAATAGTTGAGTATTATCTCTTGCCTTCTGCACACGAGTTCGAATCTAAATAATCAAAAAATAATTATAGAATATTTTATTAGATCTAATTGTTACAAAAAAATAAATATTAATAAATATTTTTCTTTTATCAATATTTCCTGAATCTTAAGATTTCTTATCAATATATTTGTTTCTCTTATTGTTTTTCAATCTCTTTCCATTATGTTTTCTTTTCTTTATTTACCCTTTGGTTATTTGTTAACTATATAGGTGTATATATTTGGATAGATGAATTAATGGCCAAGTATGTTTAGGGTGCTTGATGATTCATTGATTGTGCTTATGTTGTTATTCTCTTACATTTACGTTGTTTTTAATCCTAAACATGACTTGATCAATCAATTCTAGAATTTAGGGTTTTTGAAAGGTGCTTGATGAAATTTTTAAAAGAATGTAGATGAACTTTTTTCTATAGCTAATAAGAGTTGATGTTAGAGTGATTAGTAGATTAAATGGATTTGCTTGTTAATGCTTATTATTTACTTGATTAGCAAAAGAGAGTTTAAATTTATCAAGTGATTAGTGTCATGACAATGGACTGAACTTGAAATGTTATACAAGTCTTAGGATTGTGTTTATTGCTTGTTCATTAGTTGGTTGAAATCCCCTAAATTAATTTATAAGCTCTGGACTTATTAATTATTAGCCTTCCATATATCATATAAATATTTGAATTACCTTTTTGGGTTTAAGTCTTAGTAGTAGTTTGTGTTTATTTTGGATCCTGCTCTGTTTTCTTAAATTGTTCAGTTCTTACAAGGATTAGATAAAGGCTATGATCATTATTGATTTAGATTTCTAGACTCTCTTTACATTCGATCCTAAAATGTTACAGCGATATGTATGCATAATAGATTAATTGATTTGTGTATTAGTAATCTTATCTCATAGAAAAGTTAATGAAATACACCTTGTTTTGACCCAAAGAATAGAATGTGACACAACATTAAAATTAAAATCCAACCATCAAATTATAAGAAATTATATACATCATTTTTTCAACAATTAAATCAATACCATTTTGACATTAAAGTTTTAGTGTAAAAAGTCATCAATTTTTGATCAACCCATTATTAAATAATAAACTCCTTTTATAGATTAATTTAAAGCCATTCATATTTTTTTGTTACTCAAATGCTTTCATGATATTTAAAGTTCAAATACATACAATGGCAAATAAGCCATGAAATCTGGTATTACATGATGGAAAATAGTTATGGACATTTAGGTACCTAAACTTGATCAAATCATATTTTTCGGTTTTGGATATTTTAGATTTGTCAATATAAGACCCATTCATATATTAGTCGCATTTGGGTATTAAGTTTTAGGTTTGGGTTAGGTTTCCTTCTTATAAAATAGACTATTTCGTGTCGGATTCAGTTCAGATCCTAATCGAATTTGGATATCCAAAATTTTTAACCAAATTTTTTAATTAAAATAGTTAATATATTAATTTTTGTTACATTGATTATAAATTTGTTTTAGATTTATAGTTATAATTTTAAATATTTGTGTAATTAAAAGTATATATATATATAGAGTATATTAGATATCTGTTCAGATTTCTAGTTTTATCTACTCAGGTTCAGATACCTTACTTTTACAATGTAAAACTCGTTCATATATTTTATAAATTTTGTTCTGTTCAATTTTTTTATATTTTGGATTGAGTTCAAATTAGACTTCAGATTAAAAGGAATTATGCTCAAGCTTAGTGAAAAGCAAGAAACATAAAAGTAAAGGGTTTGTTATTGCTCTTTATTAGGTCGCTCCAATTATTTTAGACGACCAAAATTTACACTTAAAAGTAAAAAGATTGTTGTCAAAGTTGCTTGCTCTAATGTCTTCAATACGACTAATATGTTTGAGTGAATATTTGGTGTAGGTATTTGTGAAAGTAGATCAAGAAAGACAAGTGATTTATGAGTTCCCAAGGAAGGTGATTCCTTGGTACATCTCGGTGAGTGTAACCTCACATATATGGCTTCACTATAACCGCAAAAACAATTACAAGATTAAGTTACAAGCACAAGAAAGAATACTCCAAGATCCAAGCTCTCACACTCTCTTAGGTCTCTCTTCTACTCAAGGTAATTTTCTCACCCTCAACTCATGTTCTCTCTTCTTGGTTATAAAGGCCAAAACAAGATCTCATCATATCAACCTTTCCCTGACAAACATCCATATTTGCCCAGTCTTGACCCAAAAGCATTTCTTCTCTTTCAGGTAAAGAATAAAAGAAGACTTGGTCAAAGAAAGGTTCATAAATCCTGGCCCATTTGGTGAAACAGCAGTCTGCAAATCGGCCCAGAAGAGAAGTCCACAAATTGATCCATTTCAGGCTGAAGACATGGACCTTGGCTATTTGGCTCGGCCCACTTCAGCCCACAAAGAATGATAAGCGTTGGTCCACAAACTCTACCTCGACTTCTTCATTACTTCGCGGTAATATATGCAACTCCTCGACTTCTCCGTTGCATCTTAGAGTTTCGAGGCAACCTTTCACTTTCCCCTCCGCAACCCTAAACGAGTGAACCACATTTCATTTCTCATTCACTCCTTCGAAGAAACAGAGAGAAACTCTCTCAGTTCTTCTTCTACTGTGAAATCCTCAAACAGTCAGAGACAACAAAATCCATCACCTCTTCTTATTACCCTTCATACTGAACCACCGAAGAACCATAGGAATCCTCAAAACTGTTTCCGATTCTCATCTTCGACATGCATGAACTCTGGTCACCACATAGTAAGTTTCTCCACCATCTAACCATCTCTTCTGACCCCCTCTTTGACATGCATGAACGCCGAAGAGACGTTCCAAAGACTCTTCGTCTTCTAACAAGGCAGATCGCTGAGCAAGCCCAACCGATCTAGTGCCGCCTCAAACTTTTTCACCGGTACTGACTTCGTCAGTATATCCGCTGGGTTTTCCAAGGTACTTATCTTCTTCCGCATCCAGATCTCCGAGTCCAATTTCATAGGTAATACCTTTAAACCATACAACTTCCTTTGCGACTTCTACTAATGACATACATTCCGATTCCATTGTTGACAGGGCTACTCGAGTCTGAAGACCAGATCTCCAGCTGACAGTATTTCCACCCACCTGAAAAACGAATCATGTTATGGATCTCCTTCTGTCAAGGTCAGATGCATAGTCGCTATCACAAAACCCCACGATTCCTTTTATTTCATTTTTCTTGAAAGTTAGACTAAGATCTCTTGCATGTTTTAGATATCTCAGTATCCATCTAACCGCATTCCAATGTTC
>JAKUCM010004039.1:0-22862 GCA_023374145.1 Lepidium sativum
GAGTAGATTCAACGGTCAATTTGTTATTGGAAGCATAAGAGAGCTTAGTGAGAGAGCTTTTCTGTACACTTAAAGGCATGAGATCGAGCATAGCATTAAGACTGTCAAGACAAATCTCACAGTTACAATTCGCATCTTTACGACAATCTGGGAAGTAACAATTACTGTCTCTTCTCTCTGAATCTTCCGAAGACACAGTAGTAGTAGTAGTCATCGTCGTGCTTGATGCCATTGATTTCTCCGAAGTTGACACTGAAAAGTTTCCTTCCATGGCTACTTTTGTTTATCTGAATTTCGTTGGAAGCTCTTAAACTCTGTTTATTTAACGTTTGTTTCTTTTCATTTTTAAATTTTAAATGTGAAGTACCAACGGTCCTATGATTTCGGCAGTTTCGTTTCAAATAAATGACTAAATTACCCTTTCACTCACATTTTTTTCTTGGGCCAAACTCTAGTTGGGTTGAGTTTATATTTTAGTCCAATAAACAAGTTTTGGGCCAGATTTAATATTGGTATATGATTACTTTTACCAAAAGGCTTTAAATACAAATATAGATGTAATTTGTAACTTTTCATGTTCGCTCTTCTATGCAATAGTAATTTCTATTTTGTTAATCAAAAAATCTTTTGTTATATTTATGTGTAATTAACAAGCCAATGAATTTGAAACGGTACTTTGCACGATGTCAAACTTGATCGAAATAAATATCATAAAAGGGGCAATTTTATCATCAGGAATCTGAAAACTAGCCAATTTTCAAAGATTATCTAACATTTTTGAACATTTGTTGTACTTTTTTTTTTTTTTGATAACGGCATATTAATAAAAACATTAAAATAAAAGATCACCCATCATATAAGAATTCTCTAGCTCGTCTGGCTAAAGCATTTGCCTTATGATTGATCGACCTCGGTATGACTGACAGTGAAAAGACCGAGAAGGAAGAGCAAACCCGTGCAAACACCTCCTCGTAAGGACTAAAAGCAGGTCAGTCTTCAGGATGATCAAAAATCTGCAGCACCGTCTCACAATCTGTCGAAATCTCAACTTCAGAAACTTGAAGAGCCGCCAAAGATTTTATCGCCCAAATCACCGCTTCCACCTCCGCATGTATGGCTGAAAGACTCTGTGGCACACCCTTCACTCCCGTCTATTCTCCACCCACTGAATCTGGGAAGCAGTACCAACCTAAACCAGAATATCGGTCGGTATCCTTCCAGGACGCATCCACATAACACTTAAAACCTGTGAACCGCATATTAGCTGTGGTAGGGAAAGCTAGCTTTGATTTTCTCACACGATGCCAAATTGGAAAAGAGCCACCAAAATTGGCCCCCTCTAAATTTGCCTTTGACCACTCTGCATGGTCAGCCACAGCAAAACTCAAAACCCTGAGCGGATCCACGGTTGTACCCGCAAAACAAAAAGCATTCCTCGCTTTCCAGATCTGCCATAAGATCCATGGGAAAAGTTGGCATTCCTGCTTAGCCTTCATCATCTGAAAAAGATAATCCAAATTAAACCAAACAGACGCACCTGGGAACATACTTGGTGCCGATGGAATGCATGATAATGCCCAGACCTGGAGTGCCGGTGGACAAAGAAACAAAGCATGATTAACAGACTCTTCTTCCTCATCCACCGGACGCACCTCCTTCCACAATTAAGTCCACGCTGGTCCATATTTTTACACACCGCAATGCAACCAGATAGAGTTTGCCATAGGAAATGTTTAATCTTATTTGGACAGTGTAACTTCCAGATAATACTATATAGTGCCTCAAAACCTGGGCCCCACTGGCCCAGGCTAATATCAGTCAATTGTTCAGCCAAATAGTATCTTGATTTAACCGAATATCTTCCGGTTGGGGTGTAGTGTCAGCCCTAGTAACCCGGACGCGCCCGAATTGGGACGGGAATGCCCAATATCCAACGAACATCGTGAGGGTCAAAATACTGACGAATTAACACCTCATTCCATTTGCCCAAAGATTTATCAAGAAAATGATCAATCGTCATATCAGGAAACAAATTCAAATATTACCATAGCACCGGTCTAGGACTCTTGTCCGGTATCCATGGATCATACCAAGCTTTAATTGATTTCTTATCCCCAATTCGCCGAATACAACCTCTTTTCACCAGATATATTGCCGAATACAAACTACGCCACCCATAAGATGGTAATACTCTCAAAGGAGCCTCTAACAGACATTGATCTTTATAGTATCGGCCCTTTAGTACCTTTGCCAACAGAGATTCGGGGAAATCTAAGAGTCTCCAAAGCTGTTTAGCTAGCATAGCCGAATTAAAATTTTCCAAATTTCTAAAACCCAAACCACCCTCCATCTTTGGTCTACATAACGTCCTCCATTGACGCCAATGTATGCCTCAAGTTTCTCCCGTACCAGACCACCAAAAATTTGCTATTGCCGAAATTAAGGTATGGACAACACTCTTGGGTAGCCTATAACAAGACATCACATAAGTTGGTAGCGCTGTTAAGACAGATGTAATGAAAACCTCCTTTCCAGCCTTAGAAAGGAATCTAGTTGACCAGTTACTGATACGTGCTTGTAACTTATCCCGCACAAAAGAAAAAATCTTTGTTTTTGCACCCCCTAGACTTTCTGGGAGACCTAAATACGTACCCATACCACCTAGCTTAGTTATCCCTAAAACCTATTGAATCGATGTTTTTACCGATTCTGAAACTATATGTCCAAATTGAATAGCGGATTTCGCAAAATTTATCTGTTGTCCCGAAAACAACTCATACTCCTTCAAAATCAATAATATTTGTCGGGCCTCTGCTATAGTTGCCTGACAAAAAAACAGACTATCATCTGCAAACAGAAGATGCGAGATAGCATGACTTGTCCTTGCAATGGATAACCCCGTAATCAACTTCTCCTTTTCAGCCACTTTTAATCTACAGTTCAGCCATTCCGTACATAAAATAAATATATAAGGTGATAGTGGATCCCCTTGACGGAGTCCCCGTCGTGGTATAATACTTCCACCGGATTCCCCATTAATAAGCACAGAGTATTCCACCGATGTTAGACAGAACATAATGCAGTCCACCCATTTGGCAGAAAAACCCATTTGAATGAGCATAGCCCGTACAAAACTCCATTATATCCTATCATAGGCCTTGCTCATATCAGTCTTGATAGTCATATACCTATCTCTAACTGAACCATTTGTACGCAAAGCGTGAAACATTTCCTGTGCTATCAAAATATTATCAGATATCAACCTTCTCGGTATGAAGGCTGTCTGTGTCTCTAAAACTAGCTTTGGCAATAATTTTTTCAAACGTAAACTCATAAGTTTTGAGATTAACTTGTAACCTACATTACATAAGCTTATCGGTCTAAAGCCCATCATCTTTGTAGGACGATCTATTTTGGGAATAAGACAAATATTTGTCTTGTTCAGACATCTTTCAAAGAAGCCTTGAATCAAGAAACTATTTACCAATTCCAGTAGATCTGTCTTAACCACTTCCCAGGAGAATTGGAAAAACATAGCAGTCATGCCATCCGGACCCGGTGTTTTACCCGGATCCATCATGAATAACGCAGTTTTAACCTCTTCCTCAGTTGCTGCTCTCAGGAGCCATTGATTATCTGAATCAGTCACCCGTGAATCAATAATATCACAATTTATATGTGTGCACCACGCACTTGTAAATAAATCCCTAAAATATCGCGACGCTTCCCCAAATAAATCCTCCTTTTTGGTTACCCAGACATCCTGGGGGGTTAAGAGACCAACAATTTTATTCCTTGCTCATCGTTGTTGTGTATGTGCATGGAAAATCTAGTATTCTCATCGCCCTCCTGAAGCCATTTAATTCTGTTTTGCTGTTTCGAAAAAGTCTCTTCTTCCATGTAAGCTTGTTTTAAATTCATTGTAGCCTCCAGAATACCCCTCGGATCATCCACAGGAGCAGATTTACAATCCTCCAAAATTTGCTTTAATTCTTCTAAATTTTGACGCCCTGAAAGAGCATTCTTACTCCTCCAGTGGGAAATTTCCCGGCAGCAACATCCAATTTTCCCAGCAAAAGACAACCCGCTACTAGAGAAAAGACCCTTCCAACTCTTTTCCACTATCTTATCTAAACCCTTCCTTATTAATCCACCTCTTATCAAAAACAAATCGCTTTTGAGACTTAGAGATTTGATTCTTGAAGCGACCGATAATCGGTCTATGATCAGATCCAATCATCTCCAAATATTCCACCTCCGATAAGGGGAAAACATCGTGCAAATTCCCTGTACCAAACGCTTTATCTAGTATACACCGGACAAAACCATTCTGTCGAATACCCCTCCAGGACCAGAAATTACCAATTTTCGAGAAATCCACCAAACCACAGTCCCGAATCATCTAGTTAAAAGACCTAAAGGAAGTAGCGTTGCGCAAAACCCCTCCTTGTTTTTCATGATTCCCAGTTAACTCATTGAAATCCCCTATGATTAACCATGGTTCTTGCCTACTTATCCCCATGCGGATTAAACGTTCCCAGACATAGTCACGATTTCTTTGTACAGGCTCCCCGTAAAAGAAAGTTAAGAACACTGTATGACCTTCAATATCTATTGAAATATCAATCATATTTTTGTCCTTATATGTAATATCCACATCATAATGGTGCGAATAGAATAATGCTAAACCCCCACTATTCCCGATTGGTTCAACCGTTGTTAAAAATTTATATCCTAAGTGCAATTGTATTTTTTCCAGAAACATATATGAATTTTTTGTTTCTGATAAGAAGAGAAACTCAGGTCTATACTTTCGCCATATATCCCTAAGGTAGCTAATTGTTACCTTATTACCAATTCCCTGACAATTCCAACAGAGCGTTTTTAAATTCATATGCAAATGAATAACAAGTGAACTATCTTAAGTTCATTACACTTCCTCCCACTTACTACATATTTAGTATATCCAGAATAAAATTTGAGAATGAGGAATAGACATCCCGCATCCATTACTTCTCTCAATAAAAGAACCATCGCTGCTACCAAAAATATCAAAAACAACCCAATAAATAAAAGTTCCTGAGACTTCCAAATAGACCCACATGCAAGCGTAAAGGTAATTACAAAGGTAATATAACTTTGACTTAGTTGCTTTATTGGGCCGGTATTGGTTCATACAACTACCAAATTGGGCTGAGAGTTCAATTTAAAACTCTTTAAAACCATAATCTTACAATACCAAACAAAATGACCACGAGGCCCACGTGAGTTCTAAAAACTCAGAATTATTACAGTAACGTGAAAATGCACTAAATACCCAAAATATCCTAAAAGACTTATTAGCCAATTCAAACTGAACATGTAACCCAAATACAAGAAGCAACGAAAAATCATCAAATTATCATTTGGTGGATTCGATCTTTGAATCCTTAGGCTTCACCTCTTTCAGCTTATTCAACCTAGATGTCTTCCGTGGTGACATCGTTCGCAACAACATCATTTTCTTTGTATTCACACCACGTAGCGGCGTTGTGCCTTTAGAAGCCTGCTTTCCCATCGCCCCCATAGGTCTAGGGATTGGAACTGGCTGTTCATTCTGCATTTTTTCAATAAACTCATTGTGGATCTGATCTTCTTCGGCCTCTGTTAATTCATGCCTTGCAGCCAAACTGTCCTCAGCTAACACAGCATCCAACACTGCAGCCTCATGGAGCTCCAATTCAGCATTATCCAGCGTTGCCTCTATATTGTCCCCACTCACCCACTCCATTTCAGCCATTTCATTAACTTGATAAGTCTGGAAATGTATCGGCTGCACCATAGGGGCCGTCCCTTCTTCGCCATTCCGCTCCTGGATCGGGTCATTAGGAACCGGCTTTGTTGCAGCATCTAACACAGCAGCCTTGCTCGGTACATTCTGAAACAATGGTCTGCGGACCGTTTTCCCAGAAACTGCAATCCTAGCATCCTCCTTTTCAGATTCCTGAGAAGAGAATTTAGTTACAAATAACACCAGAAACCAATCGTCCATAAAAACTATTATGAGGAACCATACCTGACCACTTATTGCTAGTGGAACCAGAGCCGAAACCATCCCTCGACTTCTCTTACTCCCTTCACTAGTATCCCTAGACGCCACAGCCCTAGCCACTGTACCGACACTTCTCTTACCCCCAATCAGAACGCCCTTAAAACTCCTAGTTTTCCCAGAGTTCCCAGCCACTCTGTTACCTATACTATGAGGTTCCTTAAATTCCGATTTTGCTTTATAACACACGCTAGCATCGTGTGTCATTCGATAGCATAGTGAACAGAAACCAGCCAGTCGTTTGTACTCAAACATCACTTTTGATTCTCTACCCTCCTCAAACTCTAAAATCGAAGAGAAAATTAGAGGCCTAGAACATGGTATTTCAATTAATACTTGACCCTTTAGCACATCTATATTAATCACTGAACCTAACGATCCAGCTACCACCCTATAGACCTCCTTCACTCGATATTCGAATGGAATCCCAGTTATCCTAATCCAAAGTCTAATTAAATTTGGATAATCTGCGTCTGCCATCGCTTTCCACGGGGCATACGCAACCATCCAATTATTGAAATTGATAGATCCATAATCAAGCACACTAAGCAGATCATATTCAGTCTGAAATTCAAATTGAAAGTGACCATTACCCAAATTAAGACCTCTTACCTTACCCACTAGATTCCAAAACTGCGGCATTCGAAATAGAAAAGTATCGACATTCTGAATGACCGGATTCAGACATCGACCCATCATGACCTTAGAGCTACGTGCCATCAATTCAGAATTATCTATTTTTGGAATTTTGATTTTTAGTAAACGAGGTGGGGATTTATTTCCCACACTCTTTTTAGTAATTCCTAATTGAGCCATGAGATTGAAATCACGAGAGAAAACAAACAAAGCACAACACCAGAGAGGACAATTGTCAAAGTGAATTAGATATGACAAGAAAATACTTTCATTAATACTTATAACCCCAACCCAGCCATCATTTGTGACTTGTTGACCCGTCATATTCTCTAAGGTTGTTATTATTTGAAACACACCGAATTGTAACAACCTCCCAAATGTAAACCTTATCCAAATCAAACCGCATGAATTCCCTATGACTCGGCCTAAGTTTTGAAATTCAATTTCTAACCAAATCCATGGAAATAGTACTGGGAGACCTCCTAGTATCACAGATGCGAAGTTTAAGGAGAACAGAAAGCATACCTACTGTCCTTTGCCAATTATCCACCAGTCAAGATCCAGTCGGACTTTGATAGAACACTCCCGGGAAAACCAGCCTCTGTATTGACCTTGTAACAAAAAGGACCAAACATTAACCCCATACAAGACAAAACAGACTTGGAAGTAGTCAGTAACACTACAACCATAAGTCTCTTTCAACCAAATCTCTCCTATAGATCGGAGTATAATCTTAAACTGTAAATTTTGAGTAAATATTTTCTCCCAGACACATCCAAAAGCAAACAAACAAATGTAATTAGGACTAAAATCCAGTTCGTTTTCAGTTAGAGCAAGACACAATAGTCCCTCAGCACCATAATCTAACACCCCATTTTACACAGGATCAAAGCCACTTACTACCCCACTATATATCATCACACTCTCGGATAGTGACCAGAGAGACATATACGACTTATTCCTTAAAAATTCCATTAGAGAACATACTTAGTAGAAAACATACAGTAACTACACCATAAATCAAAGAGAAAAACATTCCCCTCTGATCGAAAGGTACTCGTTGCCTAAATCGAAAGTTCAGCACTAGAAAGCATACAAAAATTTCACCATGAACCAACAGGAGAACCAATCCCCTCTGATCAAAAAGTACTCTTCTCCTAAGTCGAAAAGACCTCATCAGAGAACATACAGAACATCCACCATAAATCAAAGTGAAAACCAAAACCCTCCGATCGAAGGTTACGTTTGTCCTAAAACGAAGGATCATCACCACCCATCAAACTCTGAAATTAATGTTATCAGACCTTGTTGAATCGCTCCCCCGAGACCATGACTTAGAAACCAAAGTCATCCGAGATATCGGATAACATCTATTATCAGCAATATACCATCGAACTACCAGACCAAATTGAATAAAAGCCTTGTTACCAGAAATCATACCTGAGCCGAGACAAACGACGGCGCGCGGAGAGACTGGAGACCCATAACTCAAAGAGAACCCGACACTTCAAAAATCACGATGAAACTCCCACCCCACAGACCTACAAACCAGACACCGACCCTAATCTAATAACTCCGATGAGAACCGTAAAAAATAACTTATCACCTCCCCTAATCCATACAAGAACCTCCTCGTGCCCTACACCAAAAGCCCTAATCGAAAAAAACACGCACCCGCAAACCCTAACAACTAAACCAAAGCAAAACTTGACCCTCCCCGAATCCGAAACCCGACAGAAAAGAAAAGGAAAAAGCCCGAAACCCTCCCCCCCCCCCCCCCCCTGCTCCACATCGCACCGGAAGCCCTAATCTAGAAGCCGAGAAATCGCCTTTTCGAAGACCTTCGAGAATCGCCTTTCTCCTTTTTGTACTTTTCTTTTATATTCCTCATATTTTAAATTATAAAGTTAATTTTTTTTGCTCGAAATGTTAGACGGTTTCCGAAGAAACTTATTTCTTAGACTTATTACCACTAAATTAGTTTTCTCATATATTTTTATGAAAAGTTTTAGTTTTTTTATTTTTTTTTGTCAACGGCAGATTATATTGGACTACCACTGGCCGGTCCAATATCCAAATTCCTACATAATGTAGGCAATAGGACTCGATCCCAAGTTATGCAAATGCGCTACCTTAAATGGACTTACCGCTTGCCACTAGATTAGATGCCATTTGCATGAAAAATTTTAGTTGAAACACACAAAAAACAAACAAAAACAAAATTTAATTTGTGTTGACAAAAAAAACTTAATTTGTGTAATTGGTAAATTATTTATCTTATATAATTTTAATATGCATTTAATGATCTATAAATTCAACCGTCTTATCTATGTATCGACATTGTTTTAAGGAAACGTCAAACATTATTAATGGTTCCTTACGATTTGTTCAAAAAGACTATACTCTATCTTTGCAAGAAAGAGTAATCTCATCAAATTATTCATGGATCTACTACTTGATAGAATATACCATAACAAGTAATAATCATTGGTTAAAAGCCTACCCAAATGATAATACTTTGTCAAATTTAGGTATTGACGTAAAATTCTGTTTGCCTAAATAAAATAAATTCAAATCGTTCGTATTTTTTCGCTTCACCTACGTATTGTTTTGTGAAGTCTCATCCTAAGTAAGTAGCCTAACTTTATTCTCGTTCGTTGTATAAACAAATTGAAAAAAATCAGTTATAATTTTATTTTGAAACACCGACCAACCTAATTAGAAACATGAACGTGGCATTATCTAAATCTCTTTATTTTTTGTCAACATTGGACCACAAATGGCCGGTCCATTAACCAAGTTCTTGCAAATGCAAGCGGAGGGACTCAATCTCAGGATGTGCAAGTACGCATGCCTCTTGTGGACTTACCACCTGCCACTAGGCTAAATGCCACTTGCAAAAAGTTAAGGATCCCGTAAATCTTTTTAGAAATATTGTATTTAGGTTCAACAAATTAGTATTAAGAATTTACTAAACTTCTTTTTTTATATAACTCTGGATTCCAAAAGCTTTTAAAATCCAAAGACTAGAGGTCTTGGAGCATCTACATTGGTGAGAATTTTATAGAATCTCTCAAAAATTAAAAATATTAATATTTAAATATAATTTAGTTTATATTTTAAATATGAAAAATGACTAATTTTATAGTTACATATGACATGTGAGTTTCTCGGGTTCTCAAAGTCTCTTATTTGAGAGACTATTTTTCATCTCTCTTATTTTTTTATTATTTTTATATTTGTAATAATGAGAAACTTAGTGAGAAACTTCCATTACATCCCGATATATATATAAATATATACCATGATGTTTATATTTTTGGTGAGAACCATGATATATATGTATATATATATATTTATTCGTGTATATATGCATTAGCATTTATAGAACCAAACCTAAAACTCAATTAAAAAAAGAAAGACAAAAAAAGGAGTCAAAACTCAAAAACGAGATTTCTTCGGTAAAAGTTAGTTAAGGTAGTTGAGCATCAAAAGTCAACATTAATACCAATAGCTATAAATTACCTTATTACCCTTTTATCTCTAGGCTATATATCATGACACCATAACCATTAAATTTCTTCAAAACGATAGATTATTAAATAAACCAAAATGAATCCTAAAGTATTGGTAATCTCAGCTTTAATATTCTCTCTACTTTCAATATCAAGTGATGCTCAAATGATTAATAATCCATGTTCACCAAGAATGCTCTCAAGTGTTAGTGAATGCATGAGTTCTGTAACGGGAAATGGTAATTCTCCGACCAAAGATTGTTGTGAGGCTCTGAAATCGTTAACCGGAACCGGTATGGACTGTTTGTGTTTGATTGTAACCGCAAGTGTTCCAATCAATCTTCCAATAAACCGAACTCTAGCTATCTCTCTTCCTCGTGCTTGTGGCTTGCCTGGTGTTCCTGTCCAATGCAAAGGTATCTAACTTCTACTTTTTATTATTTTTATAGGTTAAGCTTGTGAGACATAACTTGGAGTTGAATCTCACACTATCTAAAAAGATTGTAAACAGAAAAAGATCTTCCGGCACTAATACACCCGAGAATAAGTGGGAAAGCGAAAGAAAGATGCATCGAATTCAAAAACAGAAAAACCTACAACAAAAAAAACTAACCAGAATCGAGAATAACTTAGCTCAATAGCGATTAGATTTTTGTCCTTTTCGCTAAATCTTTTGTTCTTAGTTTCCACATTAACAGAAATTAGTATACTTGTGAAACTTTGCAGCTTCTGCGGCACCTCTCCCTGCTCCTGTTCCTATGTCTCTCACTCCGACCTCTTCTCCTACCACTTCACAAACTTCTCAAGGTAAATTAAACAATTTTTCTCATAATTTGTTACCAATTTTTTCGAGTTTATTGTACGTAGTCATATGATTTTAGCTTCTTTTATTTTATGTTTTTAATTCATATATAAGCTCATTTATTTTTCATTGACATACATGACTCGCAGAACCTGCTTCTTTCCGTCCAACCACTCCTCCGGAACCTTCATTAATTCCCAAAGGTAAAACAAAACATAAAATTCTTTGATACTGAAAAAGTGTTTTAGTTCTAAATTTGTTACTAATTTATATGAATCTATTGACTAATTCATATGAATCGGACAAAGGAGGAGAGCCACCGAGTTCACGTCCAAATTCATCAGCCTCCTCTTCGAACAATCTTAAGCTTTCGCTTATTCTATTCATTTTCGTCTTTGAGATCATCAAATTCTTCTAATTTAAGAGCAGTTTCATATAATATTGTTATTATAAGATATTCTTTACTTTCATATTCACCAGATTCTGGTTAAATAATGTATTTGATGTATCTGTATCTTATATTCCTATTAATAAAAACAGTTTCCACGAAAATCTCAATTAATTCACACCAAAGTGAATGCTAAGTTAAGAGTATTATCAACAAAATTCCATAACAACATTTGTCCATTCACCAACATGATTTCCCTAATCATTCTTTTCCACCCAATCAGACCAATCAGCTCCTTCCTTGGCTATAAAATCACCTCTGGTTTCAAATTGACCACCATTCTTCTCTTCTTCCTTTGTTCCACCATTGTTGTTGACCTCGCCACTGATGTTCCATTCACTTGATACTTGGTTTTGAGGATCATTGCTGCCATTAAACCAGTTGTCTTCTTCCTTTGTTCCATCATTGTTGTTCCAACTATCAGACCATTCATTTTTCTCCTCTGTGTCACCATTCTTATTGACCTCGCCACTGATGTTCCATTCGGTTGCTATTTGGTTTTGAGGATCATTGCTGCCATTAGACCAGTTGTCTTCTTCCTTTGTTCCATCATTGTTGTTCCAACTATCAGACCATTCATTTCTCTCCTCTGTGTCACCATTGTTATTCATCTGGCCACTGGTGTTCCACTCGGCTTCTATAGGGTATTGAGGACCATTGCTGCTTCTTTCTTGATTGAATGGCTCTTCTACAAAGTCATCCCGATTTGGTAAACTGCAACCTTCGTAAGCATTGTTATCTACACACCGCCACAAAAGCTTGCTCCAATTCATATCCTGTTTCATATAACAGTTAAGAAGAGTTTGAGAGATTGGGATTGTTTGAACAATGCGTTATGTTTTTTTTTTACCAGAGGAAGTAAACAAGTGATACCTTGCTTATGATATGTGGGTTTCCGATGATCACTAGCAGAGAGATTGCACGGGTTATAGCGACATTAAACCTCCTTGGATTGCTCAGGAAGCCCAGACAATAGGCTCTATCAAACTCTTTGTGTTTGATTGTAGATCTTACAGTTGAAATTATGATTACCTGTTTCTCTTGCCCTTGGAATTGTTCCACACTACCAACTTTGACTTCAGTCATGTCTAACCTATCGAGAACCTCCTTGATCTTCGTTACTTGCTGCCTGTATGGAGTTATAATTCCAATATCCTCTTCTTGCACATAGTCGTTTGCTGTCACTCTCTTGATTACCTCTATAACTTTGCTGATCTCTATACGGTTGAACCATGACGGATTGTTACCTTCCCTCTCATCAATTCCTTCGATCCCATAGAAAACCATCGGGAACTCTTTGTTTGGAAGGAAGTTCAACGAGGCAAGAACAGAGTCTGTGTCTTCTCTGGAAGCAACCAATTCTCCATCATAGAACAGCTTTGACGGAAGATCAAGAATCTCTGGGTGGCATCTGTAATTCTTGACTAGCTTTGTCAAATAATTTTCATCCCCATTGCAGTAATATTCGCATTCAAACAACCTTTCCAAGTAGGATTTCCCTAAGCCGAGTGAATCCGCATCTTTTGAGTATATGACCGGACCCAACTGCCTTGGATCTCCAGCAAGCACAACCACGGTTTCTGTCAAGCAGAGATTTGAAATAGCAATCATGTTCTCTGGTTCTGAAGCTTGACCAGCCTCATCTAAGAAAATATGAGTGAAGTGGCCACGGTTTACACCTTCTGCATTGAGAAGGGATGCACTCATATATGTTGACACAACAAGTTTATAACGAGACAAAGCCCTGAGAGGAGGGCACTTAAAAACAAAATCATCAAAGAAGCAAAAACGGATAATCTCAGGCTTTATTTCTTCATATGCACGAGTAGCTGCATTCAACCTGAAAATCTCATTGGTCTTGATGCGAACTCTCTCCAGGCAGAGGAGCTTCTCTAAAATGTGATCAGCTGCACTATTGGAGGGAGCACAGACAAGAATCCGAGCATTTTTCTTTGTTGTATAAAGTTGAACTATCGCTTCCACCAATGTCATGGTTTTCCCCAGTACCAGGAGGTCCATGGATCACATATGGTGGTGCTCCTTTGCAGCCAAGAACCATTTCAATGGAACAACTCTGCTCCGCGTTAAGAGCTGGTGAAATGGGCACGAAGGGTTTTTGTCTTTATCATCCTTTTCCCACAGCGCAAGGATGGGAAAAGGAAGTTTAGATCCAACATTTCTGCTGCATCAACAGCCTGATACAATCTTCTAGTGTTGATTCGATTGTATGTGAACCTCACATTATAGACATTCCCAGCTGTGTGGCGTTGGTGGAACTCAGGGGCAAACTTTAAATGCACCTCATCTGCCTCTACGCGGTGTACAAAACCCTGTGGGAAACTGCTTTCAATTTTCATTTTCAAGATAAATGGTAAAGCATATTTGCAATTATGAGGCTGAAAGTATGCAAAGGTAAATTGAGAACAAAACCTGATAAGCTTGGTCAGTTCCATCAACATAGGAATGTCTTACAAAGATGAAGTCTCCATGGACAAGGGAAGGTCTTCTCTCAGCAAGGCCAGGAACTTCGAGGGACAGGTAGAGACCCCTTCTCTTCATTGACACATTCTCCATATCATAAGCTCGCATGTCTTCCTATATAACGAATAAATTGCAAGAAACATGATTTGATGACAAAACAAAAGAGGTTTTGTTAAGGTAATAAGCTCCTGTTGTAAGCAAACAAAATTTGAAACAATGAGAATACCTCAAGTTGTATTTCTTCCATAACAAGTAAAGTTTTGAAGTAGTTTGCATAGTTATTTGCTGTTAGACCTGCGTTCAAATCATCTGGGACTTCCTTCCTCTCGATCATCTCTCTAATCTCTTTTGGAATTTCATACCGGGGAAGCCTATTTTTAAACCTATGTTCTACTGCCTTTGAAGGGCGTGATCCGGTCACAAAGTTATTCACCGGAAAATCTTTCTTAGGAGCCCTTCTATTTCTGGAGTAAGGCCTGTTCGAAGTTAGAGAACTGGATATCTTATCCTCAGCCAAAAGGAAAACAACCCGTTCAACTCTATTATCTTCCCAGTCAACTGCAACAACAGTAGTATGTAAGCCTAGATCCTTCGGCTTACAAGAGACCCAAATGGTTAAAGTGTCACCAGGTTCAAGCATCCTGTCTTCCAGAGTAAAAGCTTCAAAAAAACACTCTCTCTCTTTTTTGTCTGAATTTTTGGAAGGGGGTTTCAATATAGAAAGCGTAAAAGAACCCTCAGGGTTTGATGCATAAATTTTGGGCCACAAATCCACAGGCTCATCCGAAGTGTTCTTGACAGTAAATGAATCAAAAGACGTCTCTCCAACATTGACTGATTGAGGCTTTTCGTTCTTAAACGGGAAAGGAACAGAAACACAAAGTGAACCTTCTTCTAAAGAACTGTAGCAACCAGCGTTTACATCATTCTGATAGTCTATAAATCCAATCTCTCCCTTATCCAAAATTACAGAATACTCGTCGTCTGACTTGTCTCCACTCACACTCATTGCTGAAGAGAATCTGAAACATAACACAGATACTAAGAATCAGATAGTTTACACAGATTTTGAGGAAACATACTATACATTTTAACCACACGCAAAATGTAGTGATTTAGTAAAGACATCCAAGAAGCAAACACCTTTGATACTAATGAAACAGATGCTAACAAAAACCCAAAACTGACTTTACTACTACGATCCGAGACAATGAATTCCTCTTAATCTACTTCTTAAAACGAAATTTGATAGGTTTTTATGAAACTTCCGGAATTGAGATCCTGCAGGTAACTTAGCAGCAAGATTACAGAACACAGATAAAACCCAAAACCCTAACACCAAAACGAGATTGAGCATGAGATCAAAACATAAATAGCAGAATCGATCATAACTACGAAATCAGTAAAAAAATTCAATTAACTTGCTTCGATCAAACCAAAAATGGAGAAACATTAGAGCCATACCAATGCAAAGCGCGAAAGAAGAACAGGGAAAGAGTGGCAGTGGTAAGAGTGAAGCATCGAAGAAAAGGAACAAAAATTGAAATTTTGATTCGCCTCAGGAGCATCGAAAATTGGGCCTTATGGGCTTTAGAAGTATTTAAAGCCCAATTAATTTATAGTTGTTTGATTCTTAACAAGTTGTTTAGTATTGGGCCTTTTAGATTTTTTGTATATGTAATGGGCTTTTGAAGCATTTAAAGCCCAACGGGTTTGTAGTTGTTTTAAAATGTGTTTGTGTGCATGTTTTTTTTTTCTAATTTCTTTGTGTTTTAAGAATTGACCTTTGTAGACGTAATAATTTGGATTCATGCATAATATAAATATATGATGATTAATCGAATTGCTGTATAAATAATTAGAATAACTTTATAATTATAAAGTCTACTGATTTAGATGATTGGATTTAGCCTTTAGGTTAAATCGATAAAAACAGCGTCTTCATGAAGTTTCTTCAATTATGGTAAAAAATCGTAATTTTATTTTATCAAAATATTTAAAGCTTTACAGAGAATTGGTACTAATTGCTAACAAAATAGGTAACAAAAGTGATCTAATATTAAATTATAGATTCCCTTCTTGCTTCTTTTATGACCGAAGTGACTACATATATGTTCTAGCCTCCCTTGAGTGTCATTTCATAGTCAGTGTAAGATATCATAAAAATATTAATAAATATATTTAAGACATAAAATATGAATTAAATAAAATTGTCTGAAACTGGTAAAAAATTAAATTAAAGAGGCATGCTGTTTTTATGTTTATAATTTCAAAAGCCTATGCCAATCAAATCCATCGTCTTTATGCAACCTTGTTTTCAAATTTCTATTTATATTCTTAGGGCATGTCCAATGATGGTTTCTAATTAGATATCTTACCCAAAAATATATCAAAATAATATAAAAAAAACGATAGAGAAAATGTTAAGGCTCTTAAATCTCTTAAATAAGAGACTCACACAAGCTTTTTAGAAACTCAAAGTACACATGTAGTCATCTAATTGGACCAATTTTTAAAAGAAAATAAAATTTAAATAAAATTCTAAACTTTTGTTAAAATAATAATATTTTGATATTAAGAACCTCAAATCAAGATACCTTCTATTGGAGATGGTCTAAGAGCAACTCCATTGTTTAGAAAATGGAGGGGTTTTTAGTAATATTTAAATCAAAAAAATTAAAAAGTAACCAAAAGTAAGAGAGAGAGGAGAGAAGCGTCTATTAAATAAGAGTTTTTAGAACCGTTTCTTGACACGTGTCCATTTATGATTGGACACTATATTTAAAAAATAAAAAATTAAATAAAAATCAATTAAAAAAAAGAAAAGTAATATTATTTAATTGTTAGGAGACTCACCTCCGATGGAGGTGGTCTAATAGAGTCTCTTAATTAAGGTTCTTAATATTTACCGACAATTCGTTAAAGAAAAAATGGGCATAGATGTTTAGAAGTATTTTTCTCATTTTGCATTTGTGTTGAATTTTTTTTTTCTCTTTTCCGATGGCGATTGAATGGACATTTCTCAAATCGTCGGCGAAACTTGCACAAATCTTCATCTCGACGGCCATGTGTGATTATCGGAGGCAGTGAGTCTGCATATCCGAGTATCGCCGTCACCAATTGGCGAGTTGCTTCACCAGTGCAAGAGTTTGTTGAAAAAATCAGAGGGATTCGTTTCCAAATTGTTGGCAGTCTGTAGTTTATGCATGTCTCATAGGGATTCCCAAATCAGAGGGATTCTCCTCATGGCAGTCTCGCTTGTCTATTCTTCGGTACAAGAATCCATTCTGTTGTTTGGTTGCAGACATTGTTGTCGTTGTGTTGATGTTTTTGAGATTTTTTGTAGGACATGGTGACTTTTTGGATTGGAAGAAACAATATAAAGTTGCTTTGGGTATAACTGCTAGTTTGAGTTATTTTCATAATGATTTCCCTCTACGAATTATTCACTGGGATATCAAAACTTCTAACATCTTGCTCTCACAAGATTTGAAGCTCAGGTATTGACTGATTGATAAACTCAACAAAAAAACATTCAATCTTTTTATGTGGATTGAGAATTCTATATGAATCTGTTTTGCAGATTTCTGATTTTGGACTTGCTAAGTGGCTATCCGAGAATTGGCCTCATCACATTTTTTTCCCTCTCGAAGGCACATTCGGGTCAGACAGAGAGTTTCTAAAGCTACAATCTTCTTTCTATGAACCATTTCTCTTTCTGTTTGAAACTAAACCTGACTGGTTCTTTGTTGCATATATCTAGCTCCAGAGTACTTCATGCATGGGATTGTCGATGAAAAGACAAATGTGTTTGCGTTTGGTGTATTTCTTCTAGAGATCATAACTGGTCGTCGAGCTATTGGTACAAGTATACGGTAATCCATAGTTATGTGCGTAAGGATCTGCTTTTCTCTCTTCTCTGTTGTATGCATCTTCTAAATTTAATCAATCAAATAGTTAAAACAAGTCGAATGCTTTTTTCATATAGGTAAAACGTCTTTTAGAGAAGAACAATACAGAAAAGATAGTTGATCCTCAACTAGGAAAAGATAGTTTCCATTACGTTCTAAGATGCAGCTCGGTTGATATGGTTTTGTATACCGTTGGTGCAGTTATTGAAGTTTTTAAGAAGTATGGTAGTGAAATCAAAAGTATAAATAGATAACTATTATTTATTAGCTTAAGAGAATAATTCAAAACCTAAACTCTCAAACTCTTAATCTCACAATTTTTGACACAACTTTGTCATCTCGTTATATAGATTTGATAATTTTCTATTCTCATTAGGATAACTATATCTTAGATAACTCATAATATATCTCAATCTTATTTAATCTAACTATCCTACTTGTTCAACGAGTAACTTGATTCTGCTTTATCCCAATAGTTATTGCGTGGAGATGACCGTTTAACTTACCTACAACAAAAAATAGGTGGAGCAAGAATTGTGAGTTTAGAAGAATGTGTTTTAGATCATACCTCTTTTTCTTACCTTAACGATCTAGATCGTCATAAAAAACTTTTGATGGAGTAAGCAAATCTTACAAAATCACTAAACAGAGAAAAATGACCAATAAGAACACAAGTTTTTTCCTGTTCTCTTTTGCTTCATCATCTCCATTGTAAAAAATCTTCAAATGAGCTATGTAATTGTATCTATGAATTGGCTATAGTCTCAGCTTATGCTTTTGTTTTTGTCCTCAAAATTCTGGTAATCTCTCTATTTTCCTTGTAAAAGAACTGTGAGTAATATTATAAAACTCAGATGAAGATGTTTTCAATTTCATCGATTCACTGCAGAAAATGTTTAACAAAAAAATTAAGAACCCCAAAAGATTAACTCATAAAAAATTCTTAACTTTTAAAAATTATTATTTATATTAAGCAAATATTAAGAACCTCTTATGGAATTTTGATGGTTGAAAGTAGTCTTAAATATTTTAAATCATAATTTTACTTAAATAATATTTACTATTCCATCACAATTTTTAAAAAATTTCACTCAAAATTATATTAATAAAACAAATAGTCAAATACACAAAAACAGATTTATCTTTGAAAACAAATCTCAAAAGGGAAAGTTTTAAAAAACCAATATTAAAGGAATTTAAAACTAGGAATCTAAAAATTGAAAATTGTAGAAAGACATTTCCATTACAAATCATAAGCCTTAAGTTGCATATAAGCAAATGAAATCAATTGAAAATGGAAACAATCGTAGATCCTTGTGTTTGAACACCAAAAAGAGCAAATAAAATAACTTTTAAAAGTATAATGTGCTCCAATGTCTCATATTTGACTGATTTATTCAACGAGATTATTCCATAATCTACCTTAATGCATTGTTTTTAAATCATAATGTAACTTTTACGTGGGGTACAAGAATAATATTTTCCCACTTTTCGAAATATGTTTTATTATAATTTCTTTAGAAAAAAAGAAGATCTTTGATTCCCTGATTAAATTGGATTAGCAAAACTACATTTCATAATTCGCATTTATAATAAGTTTATAACTAGATATTTTCGTACTACTATCCTTGGCCTTCTGAACAGAACTTTTATGCCCTTAATTTATTCAAATGTTAATGTTATTAAAAATATAAAAATTCTCTGGGAAAACACAACTGATCATTGTCTGTGTAATTAATCATAAGGCTCTAAAATTAAAAAGAATCTTGGTTTATTAATAATTACAATTAATAATATATTGACAAGTATTGTTGTGAATGTGATGAACAAAAGCTGAAAGAAGACAAAGCATGAGGAAACAGATAAAAGACAAAGCATGATTTACACAAAACACTCTCTTCACTTTCAGGCTCTCTTTTTTAGTTTTTAATCATTCCCTTCTACATTAACTGGTCCAGTCTTTGTCTGTTTCAGAATAATATCATTTTACTTTTGTTATATAAAAAAAATTATATGCACAATTCGATATCTCGATTTTTGAAAAAGTGTGTAATGAAATTTGTATATCCCGTTTAGGCAATTTTCAGCCTAACTTTTTTTTTTTTTTTGTCAACTAGCCTACTGACTTTTTAAATTTCCTCCTACTATTCTAAGTAGGGGGTTCGATCCCTGATGCCTTGAGGGTTTGTAAAGTGACTACACCACTGGGCCATCTGTCCTCGGCTTTTCAGCCTAACTCTAAAACATTATTTTAATATCAAATTGTTTTTTTTTAATTCAACACTAAATTTTATATAATAATAATGTATTTTTTTTCTACAGTATTACACTATATTTAATATTGTTATTATAACAAACTGTAAAAATAAAATATTTATATATTTACATCAAGTAATTTATGTTCATTTTACATTATTGGATTTATATGTCGAGTGAACATAACCAATTACTTTTGTTATAAACGAAACGTATTTTAGTTACGTTTATATGGTTTAAGGTAATTAACTTTTTTAATAAGTAATCAATTATTTTAGAAGCATATATTTGTATTGTTGTCTAATATTGTTAACTATACTTAAATAGTTACTTAATTTACAAAATTAAAACCAAGCACAATTAAAAATCATAGCTCAATTTTAGTTAACATATTATATTAATTAATTATACAAATAATTAATTTTTTAGAAAAAATTATTACATAACAACAATTTTAATAATAAACTATTAATTCCAATGTGAAATTTAGTGTTATAATTGAAAATGAAACTTTTTTTAAAAAAAATTACACTAAATATAATATATTTTTAATACTAAAACAATGTTCTGGTTGGATATGCCTTTAAAATCTTTGAATGTTGTAACAACAACATTTCATCCCCAAGTTTCTTTTAAACCATATAAAATATAAGAAATTAAGTTTTGTTTTGTGGAAAACAATAGTATCTCAAACAATAAATTTTGAAGAGATAAACTAATATTAGAGAACCTCCAAAAAATAGACTAGAACATTTACGAATTTATTGTTTATTTATCTTTACTTTTGATAAAATTTATTGTTTTTTGCCCGGATTTTATATTATCGTTTTTGTCAAAAATATTATTTATATATATATATTTTTTTCTCAACTAACCTACTAATTTTTATATATTATTTTGATTATTGCGAGTAGGGAGTTTGATCAATTAACGACTGGACCATTTGTCTTCAGTAAAATATTATTATTTATGTTATTTTTTCAGATATATTCCATTTAGTTATTAATATATGAATCATTTAATAAAAGAAAAAAAAAATCATTATGTTGTGTTGAAGTAAAAGATTGATAATAAGATAGAAAATTGCAATAGTTTTTTAATACAAAGTGTATATACTCATACGTGAGATAATAAATTTCTAAGTTAATTTTGATGGATTTATTGTAAAAAGTAAAAATAATGATTAATTTTAAAACAGTCAAAAAAGAACAATAGATGAGAAGTGAGCTTTGAGATTATCAAGCAACCCAAACTTTATTCAGTCATACGATAATTACAATACGGCATCAGTTCACTTTTCCTTTTTTCGAAATTATCATAAAGTCGAGAATTTTTATATATATTTTTTTTCTTTGTGGTATAATTTTGTTTAACATTATATAAGAAGCATTACAATATGATTATCTCGGGAACACACTAATAACAAAAGAAGAAAAAAAAACGGCATTTACCCTAAGCTATTTGCTAATTTAAAAGAATGAGAATTACAAAAAAAATTCATCTGTCCACTTGGCAGTTTCTGATTGGGTTAGTTGGATTGCCTGCACAAACATAAACACAAATTTTTTTTACAAAATGTTAATATCATTAAATCTTTACTCATCAATAATATTTTCAATGATTATTAACCGAAATTATTACCTTATAACGTTAGCAAAAACCATACCGGTATGTGAAAATTGGTTAACCGAGGCCAAAATTACAAAAACATTTTCTACACCTGCAAACCGGAAATTAGCGGTCAATTTAAACCGAACCGGAAACAGAACATGTAAGAAAAAGAGATGATTTTTTTTTACTAACCTGTGTTCCCTTTAAGTTAAAGTAGCAATGGAATGTCTCCATCACTCTCAAAGAACCAAAAAACTTTTAAACCTGCCAAAAGCCAATCGAATACTCTACCATGAGTGATAAAATTCATAAAACAAAAAATATATTCTAAGTTTAATAAGGTTAAATCTTTATGAATGATAAAGACAATGACTTGATAATATGCAGAGAACAGTCTTATCAAGCTTCAATTTTGGATTCCCTTATCCTATTACCTTAAATGATCTGAGAGAATGAGTTGCCTAGTTTCTTGGTTGAGATTGCACCTCTGCACATAAATGCAGAATTGTAGACTGGTCTCTCTATAGACTTATACTCTATTTGAATCTTAGGACCACAGATACTTATGGTCTTCTTTAGTTTTGGACCAGCTAATGTCACTGACACTATGACTCAACAATTTAATCTATTTATGTCCCAATTTGTTGGTTTGTTGATTCTCAATCTAATTGTTTCAGACAATTGATAACAGTTTAAACTATAAGATGCAAAAAAAAAAAAATAGGAAAGAATAGTTACCATGGTAAGAGGAAAAATTAGAATCTTTGTGTGTTCCTAGAAGAAGCTGAGCTCGGTGTATCCACGGGAGTAAGGCAAGAGATCATCAGCTTGGACCCGTGAAGTGGAGTAACTCATGGTTCGCTTTAACCTATTATGAGTTGACTCAACCTCTGCACAGAAAATGCCATAGACCGGTCTATGATCTGAGAACCGTGACTCTCCTCTTACATAAGATAACTGATGCAGTCCTTCGCCATACCACAATATCCTATCACACCTTTTCAAAGAAAACCAATGTCAGATGAATGATTTCATATAGCAGAAGTTCTTTTTTGATTCTTTGCTGTTAATAGACTAACTTACCAAGCAGGAGTGCGTCGTTTCTCCTTTGGAT